>JAGDQP010007149.1:5788-68779 GCA_022664845.1 Lepisma saccharinum
TATCTATCTATCTATCTATCTATCTATCTATCTATCTATCTATCTATTTTTATCTTTCTTCCTTTCTTTATTTCTTTATCTCTCTCTGTGTTTGAACAAAACATATTTTGTTACTTTGAATAGTGACGATTCCTGCATGATGTCCATATTATTATTATTTTCCTTTTCTTTGCATTATTTTCCTATCTCTTAGAACTTAACGTTAATGGAATGTCTGCCTATCTATCGTGTCGTTCTCTAAATGATCCTGAGCGACTAATTCCCTCTTCCTCCAAATGGAGGAATAGCCTGGCATACACGTTTGTTCGTATAATTACATTGTCATGTTCGTTGTCTAACTAATAGGCGTACAGTGAAACAATTCTCCTGGAGGAATGAGCTGGTATTTCTTATAACTCCAACCTCGACTTATTATTGTATGTGACTGTACATTAAAACATAAGATCTAATCTGGCTTTTCTAACCTAAACTAACCAATGGTAGTGAAGTTTGTAAATGTTGAAAATGCTTATTTACATAAAAAGAAAAAAAGAAAGCTATCGAATCAAACCCTGGTTACTAGACAATTTTCCAATGATCTAGCCATTACAAAAATCAGGCGAGCTTCACGACAGACACACAAGTCGAAACTGATGACGACTTCCGGGATATATTCCTACACCAATTGTGTTATCTGTTGGCATGTTGTTAACACGTGGTTACTCGTAAGGTGCTACGTGATTTTCGATATGTTGAAATTTTAGACAGAGCGTTCAGTTCTGACTTCTTTGACTAAGGGCTGAGTGAACTGTTTTATTAAATTATCCTTGTAAAGATTAACGATTCGCTCACCACAATTTTGTAAACATTCATTCTTTTTAAAAAGATTTTGTAATATTATTATTTTCTTTTTACATAGACTATTGAAAACATTGAATACTTAGGTATTATCAAGTAACACAGAAAATTTCCATACAGAAAGCATCTTGCCTTAAATGTCGTTAACAATTTGACTAAAGTGAGTTGAAACTTTTGGTACAACAAACCCATTTTCATTCAAAAGTAGTCATATTGTAAAATTATTATACATATTTTGATATATTAATATTTATTCTCATTCTAAAATTCCATACATTTAAGTATCTGATCTTTTTCTTTCCGTCATTTGTGTCCGGCGAACAATTATCTTACTCCCACCTTCTTGGTATTTCATCTAGTTCAAGGGTTTTCAATCTGTGGTACCCGGAAGATTGTTAGGTGGTATGCACTATTAAACTTTTACTTTCTCATTTCTTGTTTCATTGTGTTTTGCAAGGTACTATTCTAGCATTTGAATTGCGTGACTTAGTGAAAATTAGAAATAATCCCCAAAATCAATAACCAATTGTTTCTTATGGATTGCTTTCGTTCCATTGTCTGACAATCCAATATATCATAAGTTTTATTGCTGGATCTAAGTCCTAGTAAAGAAATAAATGAAAAAGAAAATGCTTCTATTGGTGTAATTCAAGATATTTCAAATTTTCTAACTTTCTAAAAAGATGTTATATTCTATGAGGAAATCAATAACTAACTAACTAAACTAATTCTATGGCTCTTTTAATTCGCACGTTCATCGCCGCAGCACCAAAGTTCTGAGTTAAATTCTATCTTGGCCAAAATCAAGCCTGTTTTCATGCGAACACCTATCACTTCAAAACCTCTTCTAATATTGTCCTCTCAAGGATGTCTCTATCTTCCCAACGGAATCTTGTTCACCAATTTCCTAACCAGAATGGAATATATTTTTCATTTTCACCCCATCTTAACAATATGACCTCCATATGTTGATTTTATTATTCTTACAACATTTGATTTTGAGTATTTCCTCAAAACACAGCATGTTGCATTCTCGGTTATCTTCTCTCGTTTAGACCCGTATATCTTTCTAAAGAACATAATGTAGAGCAAGCGATATTTGAATTGATCTGCAAGGATTGTACTAAAACTTTTATAAAAAATAAACTATACTTCCAATATTTAACTGATTTAGAAATTTCTTTTAAGTTCAATGTCTCCCGATACACTAGCATTCACACAAATTCCAAACAATTTGTATTACTATATTACACTTTCCCAGTATCGCTAGTAATTTATAGCTAGTTTTATACTGTATATATGGGAAATGGGAACTGTTACAAATTTTCAGGAGGAACGAAATCTTTCTAAATTTATCGAATGGTCTAAGAATGACCGCCAGTTTTTTGTTATGGAATAACCATTTGGCAGTAATCGTCATGTGACTTATGTTTCTTAGAGAAGAAATCTTTCAAACATTGAGATCGAATACCATTTTATAAAAAAATAAGTTGTGTTACGTACCATGTTGTTACAAATAATTAATATTGCTAATTTCTAGTAAAAATCTTCGGAAATAAAATTACTAATTATATTCATGATACGTAATAAGTCAAATATCTACAGGTATTTCATGTTTCCTTAAAAGGTATAGATATTCATCTTTATTTAGGAATTTCTTAGTTGAAAAACATATTTGTTCTGCATTTATCCTAAGTTTAATTTCATTACTAACTGATTACACGGAGTTACCCGGGTATTATGAAGTACTACATTCTTCTAGAATGTTTGTCATATTTTTATTCGTTTCTAATAAAATACAGAAGATTCTACAGAGTAATATTCGTTGACCAAAATTTGGCATAAATGTCATCGATACTGTTTGTAACAACAAATGAGCTGTGACCCCGAAAATTATGGATTGGACACCAATCTTGGTCATTTTCGACCTTTTATTTTTCTCGTCTTATCACCGATATTGGATGTACTTGGTCTTATCATGAGTATCAATATTCATCTCAGTGACCCGAAAACTATGAATTCGACACTGATATAGGTCGTTTTCGATTACTTTTTACATGTCAACAGCCCAGCTCAACTCCCAGGGGAGCTAGGGGTGTGTTACCCCAACAGTATTTATTTCCAGATTGAAAGTGGTATGTGTACTAAGGTTGGTTGAAATTGCTCAATGTGTTAGAAAGTTATCATGGGAAATGTAAATACATATATACATGTTTATATATACGAGTATACACCTATATAAACTAGCTTATTTCCCGCCCATTGGAGCGGGCTCCAGAGGCTTTTCGTCATCTCATCTCCAGCGCTACGTTGTGTCGAATGGGAAAAACTAAGATGCTAATGCATTGATAGCCATGCCAAATACGTTCACTTGAAGGCATTGTGGTGTGGGTTGCTCAGCCAATAAGGATATATCTGACAATCATTATGTACTAATTGATTTTAGATGTCAGCCCCTTCTCACCCGCCTCCAGGGGTGACAGAAGTGTCTTACTCCCAAAATACCTGTTTTCAGGTGCTACGCGTATGTGTACCAAGTTTCGTCGAAGTTTCTCGAGCCGTTCAAGAGTTATGCTGGAACATACACCCGCGTACATCCGTGTTCATACGTACAAAATATTATGTAGACGGGGGGGGGGGGGTCCATCTATTGTTAGCTCTAAACGCGCTATAAATTGTCCATTGTATAATTTTTATAGCAGACTTAAGTTGATATCAGATGCTCTTTTGTTTTAAGTGTGCCATTGGCGTCTGGTAAGGTAAAGAAATTTGTTATTTCTTAATTCACATTCAGATTAGTAGCTAATATCATAACAAAACTATGACGCCAATGGCATTTAAGTTCATATTTGTAAGATTTCTATAGCTTTAGTCTGCTTCCATACTCCTTAAACTTGTAATATAGTGGCATATTCCACACTACGGAAGATTTCTTCAACTTTTTTTGTGCTCTGCAGTTGGAACGATGAAATCATACTATTAGGCTCGTATAATGTTGTCTTTCAAAATCAAGCCAATGATATTATTTCTTGTTTCTAGAAGCGCCAATTAGCAAGTCATTATATCAGTTAGTGACGACGGAAGCAGAGAATTGTAATAATATTGTTATATCATCACATACTAAATTAGCTAATCTATGATAATTACCTAAATACTATTCTCTTTGCTTCGACACTTCTCTACAAGCGAAAATATAATTTACTACATTATAGCCTGTATTACGGAAACACTTTTTATAGTTAGTCACAAGTTGCTTCGCTTCACTTTAACTATAATACATTGTATTTGTGTGATAAACAATTGCAATACGCGTACTACAAATAATTACTGGTTCTCCCTTACGTGTTTATGTACATCTTGCTAGTATTTATTTAATAACGGTCCAAGTTGTTTTGATTAATTAACACTTAATCTCCAGCCAAAACATTTAGTTATTAACGCATGTGTGCATTGAAATTAGTCATTAAGCGTTAATCCAAGCGTTATATCTCTGATGAAATATATTTTGTTTACTACCTAAGCTGCAGAAGTACAGACTCGTAAAACTTTCATCTTGGACTACCCAGACATTATATCGTGAAAAAAAGTGATCGTCCCGGGAAGTTATTTCGAACCAATATGCAAGGATACCTATTCAGTGAAATTGAACTATACTTTGTGGTGTTTCAATGTAGTGGTAGTGTTTATCATTTTTTTTTCATTTAAAGGAGGTGAAACTATTCTCACACAAAATAATATTTTTCTACAACCGAAATGAGCTCAAAATAAAATGTATACACGATTGAATTCAGAATTGTTCGCAGCATTAATCTTCTTTCGATCGATCCATACTTTCTTCTGTAACTTTCTGTAACTACTTTTTCGTTTGCTTTAGTTTGGCAACTCCGAAATTTTCTTTTTAAAAAAGCGTATATTTCAGTTTATTAGTTTTGAAACTGGACAGCAACACTTAGAATAATTCTGCACTTGCTTCTCTATTCCTGTATCTTAAGCACAACTTGGGTAAAGCGACGTACGAAGCTCAACAACTTATCCAGTGTTGTCTATAAAACGTAACGGTAAAGGGATTGAATTGAAATCATTTATGGCCTTTAGACATCTTTGGCTCAGAACGGCATATGCTAGTGGGTCTGATGAAGAATATAGAGGCCAGCAGGGTTATACTTAGAGTTGCGAACTCTCGGGTTTTGAACCGGACAGTCCAGTTTTCAAATGAGAGGTCCAATGTCCGGTTGCAAGTTCAAACTGAACGCCTAATGTTCGGTTTTGAATTATGTTTCCTATATAAGGCATTTAAGTTCAAGTTTGTGCAGGGAGGCAAACAGATGGCAATCGGATGGTGATAGGTCCAGAGAGTATGATGGATGTGAAAGAATTTCCAAGTCGAGGTCTAGTATTTTATGGCGAGTAGTTTTTCTTTTCTTACAAAATGGTCTTTATCGATGTTATGCACGAAACTCCAGAAACAACGCAAGCAATGCACGAAATAACTCCTTTAGCCAGGAGAGGGTATTATACGTGATGTAATTGATATAAGTACTGTAGCACACGAGTTTCATGGAGGAATTATCAATGACATAGATTTGCCAAGGGGAGGTAAACTTAGTAGAAAGAGAAAACGAATGACCATGTACTATAGACATAGGAGAACCGACTTCACCTTATCATGTTGGCTTCCCATCAGGGTGGGCCCACTTCAAGTTTGGGGGGACCAGGGCCCCCAAAGCCCCTCCCCCTTGGTATATAGTGCTATCGATAACGTCGAATTTGAAATAAAATGTTCTCATAACATGTTTGAAGTTCTAAAGTAAGATGTCAGAGAATTTTGGCTTTAAACAAAATATTTAGAGTGAAATAAATAACCGAATATAATCAAAGGTCCCCTTATTGTGCTTTCAAGGGTTAATCGCAAGCTCCTTAAGTAATAAATAAGCAGTATTTAGTAAAGATTTCTCATTTATTATTAGTAAGGAATTTTGATGTTTGTTTTAACCAATAATCATTCTTAACTTACATTATGGATTTCATGTGGAATTATCATAGTAGTCAAAATTAATTAAATTGTTATGGATGCGATCATAATTTATCTGTATAGGTAAGATTATAAGTACACTTCACCGTTAGTGACTGTAACGAACCTCCTTAGGTTCGACTCCCGCCTGGCCGAATCCATTTGTAATTAAGGTATCTTGCAAGAAATCCGCCTTCCCTCTTGGGTTAACAGAGGAACTAGGGTAGCTGAGAACCTTGCAAGTGATTCGTCACAAAGGACGGATCCAAAGATAGGACCACATTATAGTTTGTTCTCGATAAGGATTGTAGAGATTTAAATACAAAATATCTGAATGGAAATACTTGAACTGAATTTTTCATAAAAGATAGAATGTTCAATAAAAAATATAATGATACAGCTCTCATGTAAAGCGAATACATAATACACTTTCACAATTGTGGTGATATCGTACACCAATGTAGACCACACTTCTCTGACTGATACAAATGACTGAATTCCAACGAGACCTATGCTTGTCTCAGCATATATACACAATATATCACTCACGAATGTAACAAACATTGGTATCATACAACTATTTCCTCAATCCAGAAAATTCCCAGTTTTATAAAAAAAACAAAAAAAAAATGTTTCTTCTAAGAATACCTCCTTGAGCTTCGATAAACCAATTCTGAAGAGTATATTTAACAATCTCAAAATAGAATCGACTTGTTTCAAATGTATTGGCACGCTATGCATTCGACAAGTATACGAAATGGCGGCACTCAGTTTCTCCCACACGTGGCGACGAAGAAAGTGTTGATCTGGTAAATCCGGTCATACAAATCTCACAATAGAAATACAAATTACTAATACTAGCACAAGTAGATCATAAACCAATCGCAAATATTACTGAAAGCTTTCCTAAGCTAATCTAAAAAAAATCGTCAGAAACGGAGAATAACGACCGTAGATGAAAGTAGCCTCGCGGTAGAAACCTCGATCACTAAAAAGCGCTAAATTATTCCCAATTTTGCTTACTATAACCAACGAGTTCGCAGTAATTACTTCGACAATACTAATGCACGATGTACTACACTTCACACGTGCTATTACTTGCATAGAATTTGAACCAGAAACAAACTCACCGTGATTGAAGCAAATTTTAGGTTGGTCAAGAATACGTTGCAGTGCTAGTGCTGTGGTAACCAAATTCCATATCAGCAACATCAACTTCTCAAGAAAGATTGATTGATCTCGGTGAAGTATTCTTACATACAAGAGGTATACTTATTCTCTGAATACCATTTACACTTCTATAATTCGAAGAGCTGCAATAACGAACATGCTTCAGCTCTTTCGTGTAACCTAGAATACCTAGAGATGAACGAAATCTCGTCAAAGCACGCATATAATGTCACAGGTAGGAAGAAAGCTATGACTGAGAATCAGCTGATGCATAATGCGCGCAATTACATCAAGTGTCTTATGTTTAACGAAAACGTTTGAACAAAAGGATCAATTTAATTTTTTTTTTTTTGTTACTTTTTTTAATCACTCCAGTTTTGTGAAATATTTTACAGAGGTATGTTGTATGAAAAACTGCGAATAGCGTACGTAACGTAGGTTTTCATAATCATAAGTGGTAATAATTTTTAGTCGAATATTATTATATTTCTCATTGTTTTATCGCGAAGTAACAATTTAACACGTTGCAACCGAGCAGTACTAGCTCAGTTAGTAGAGCGTTGTCTTAGTAGTCGGGAGGTCCTGGGATCGATCCCAGCAGCCTAACATTCTGACTGAGGGTTTTCCAGGTTTTCTCCCAGTCATACCAGGCAAATGCTGGGATCGTCCAGGCAATGTAGGCCCTGGCCGTCTAGCTTCGAACATCCTTTCCCTCACCTTATCCCGGCCTGAGCCTCAGATGCCAAAGGCCTTAAAATAAATTGAATTAAGTATGGACAATCCGTCTTGGTGATCCAAGTTGTGAAATTATGAATTTACCCGTTGAAACCTCTACATACAATTGTTGGATTGAAAAAAATCACGCGGAGGTTTGTGCACTTCGTCAGATAGCTGGCTACAAACCATGAAAGAGTTTGAACTTTTGTTAGAAATTATCCACCATAATTCGTTGTCCAACAAACCTGCCGTTGATTAGAATACTGTAATTTGATTTTCATTTATGGCCTTTAGGCATGTAAATCTCAGACTGGGATAGAGGAGGAGAAGGGTTGTGGGAAGGTGTCGGGCGAGCCTGTATTGAAGGTACCATCCCGGCATTTGTCTGGTATGGCTGAGGAAAAACCCTGGAAAAACTCAGTCAGGATGGTCGCCAATGCATTTGAACCCACGATCAGTAATTCTTCCAGAATGTTTTATTCGGAGGTGCTTAATTAAGTTTTGGGCGGATTACGAAAATTATAAACAATGTATATTGATTCCTATAGACTAAAAGTATAATATAACAAGAATTTTACTTAACAATATGTTGTAATTCCTTAGTTAACCTCAAAATAACATGCACGATATTTATAAATTGTGCTATTGCATGTGTATTTCAGTATACGTATGAGTAATGCAAATATCGACACTATTTGTTTCGGTAATGCGGTTCAAAATCCCCAGGGGGGCTTTGACCTGAGAAGGCATGCCTGGAAGGTACATTGCCCACGATCTCCCGAGATTAGGATACTGTCAGATAAATATTCACATATAAATAAACTAATAATAAAGATATATGTCAGGTTACGGACTTTCATCCGCATTCGCCACTGTAATGCAGCAACCAAAGCACAGAGAGAAATACAACTTCTGCATCAAAAATCTCGAAAAGGGCAAGTTTCGTCAGCTTCCCCTTCAGTAACAAGTTGAAAGGTAGCGCCACATCAAGAACTTTCTTTTTTTTTTACAAATAAACTAATTGAATCATAGAGTATAGGATCAGTAGAATCGACGGTGTATGAGGGGAATTTTCTGATAGGGTCTAAAATGTTATATTTTATTTCTGTGGGATATACTGTAGCTATTACCCTAACTAGAAGCCTGCATACGAACGGGTTGGTTTAACATATAAGTTACACTTATATTAAAATTGTGTTAATTTCTTTTGGTACTTCAGAATTATGTTTGCATTCCTTCTCATCAGACGAATCCAGGGATAGCATTTAAAATAGAAACCCTGGCCTCTTCTACCTCATCTCTTGCTCAAGAGTTTGTGTTTCCGAATTCTGTATCATTTCTTAGACGGTCAGAAGCAAGACTAGGTCGTAGTTGTCAGATCAATCCATAAATGAAAATAAATAAAATAATTATTATTTTTATGGAAGTTACGAATGCAGAAATTCTGTGATAATAAATATACTGCGAGAATTGAAAGACATTATCAAACAGAATTTTACTACCATCACGAAAGGATTTTAGCGATCGAATAACAATTCTTTAAAATAAAGTTTCTTTCCGAGGGCTGGGCTGACAGCGGGGCGGAAGGTCATTACTAACTTTTCAAACCCAAGTTTTTTTCATATACTTTCTGTAAGGGAACCAAGTGCTGATATCCCCCAAAATTTTAAAGCAACGCCCTTTCCCTAAAAAGGTCTATCTATTTCTTAAAAAGAAAAGGCACCTTAGGAAGATAATCTACAATGTGCTACCGCACACTTCGAACAATAGTGCTATTGATGCGATACCAGCCAGGAGGAACGTAATTAGGCGTATTATAAAAAAAAATAATAAAAAAAGCATTTTTAAAGAAAGACATTCTTTTCTTATACAGTTCGTACTAATAAGTAAAAAAAAATAATAATAATTTTGTGTATGAATGACTAAAAAGAAAAGCATGGGGAGCGCCAATTCAAGAAGTTACAAAGTGACTGAGCACGCCTTATGCTTTTCTTTTTAGTCATGCATATATATTTGCTTTTTAGTACGAATTGTTTAAAGAAAGTTCTTTAAAAAGTTTTTTTTTTAATGACTTTTTCGAGTTATTTCGATGTTCGGTTACATTTTCTCAAGCTAAATGTTTTGTGACCCAATCCTAAAGTGTTATGTAACCAGGGAAACCCAGGCTAGTTGCAGGCTAGTATTTATTTGAGGATAAAGAAGTTGAGATTAAAATATATTAAAATATGCTCTTAAAATATATAGAAATATATGAAAGTAATATTGTATTGTCACACCGGACTTACGTCGTTATGCAAAATTTTATCATTCTATGACGTCGGGAAATGAATTCTATTAACGTTCCAAGATTTGATGACACCACGAACCATTGCGAACTAATGAAAAGAATGTAATAAGTGAAGCGGAGCCCAGTTGGGATACTGTGCATATATGCTATCGTCAGGCTTGAGCAGCGAGCATCATATTTGTAAGATCAATGTTCTGGTGGAAAAAATGCGGCTAGACCTTTCTAACGACACTTCAACAACGTTTTAGACCTAGTAGTTCCTAAGTTATAAACTGATCCCTATCTTCAGGGACGCCGCTGTTCTGTGTATGATTTGTACGGGTTTGCTTCATCTAAGCAAGACCTTTCCAGCGACACCTCAATCACCTTCCTAGTCCCAGTAGTTCCAACTATCTGTACTTATGATTCGGGTTTCAACTCATCTTGCCGAGCCCTTTCGAACGACACCTCAACCACTTTCCTAGACCTAGTAGTTTCTGAGTTATAAGTTGTTCTCTTGGAAGGGCGAGCCTCTCAATGCCCCCTTGCCTACGCCACTGCTTTCGATTACAATATAAGCATGGGGAGATCGAGCAGAACTAAAATTATTTTATTTGATTACCTCGACTCATTTTGTCTTACTTCATTTCATTGGATATTTCTCCTATGGCAAATAAATTTGCTCGCTAAAATTATATAAAACCATTTATTTCGTTACATTCCCGGCAACTGATAAAAATGCATTACATTATATAAACATTGCAAAAAATAAATATTCATATTTTAATTGCTCCAGCTTAGAATATCTTCAGCTCCGTAAAAAACTCAGCTATCGATTTTTATCCTGTTGAAAACGTGTCTTTCTTCTCACCTGTGACGTCACGCCTTAGGTCTGTTGCAAGTGGCGCTACCTAATACCTTTAACAACCCTGGATATTGGCCCTGAAGGCGGAACACATCTCCTCGAAGCCTCTAGTTACTTAGATGGTCGTTAGGCGACACTAATAACACGTAATGAAAATCCAAAACTCTTTCTTCCCAGAAAATTACTTTATAAACTACCGTGGCCAACGAAATCAAACAAACTGAACATGGGGGAAACGAAAGTACAAAATGTTCGTTCCATGACACAAAACCATAATTGAATTGGTGTAAAATAATTTTATCCAGTAGTGTTTCGCTCTCATACATATATTTAAACATGAAATAATAAACTCATATTCTTTCAACATATAACTTTTGTGTATGTGCTTCTCTTTATGTAAATATTTTAATTTCCTCTCTGTTTTAAGAGAAGAGAAAGAAATTGTTCCTGTAAATCAAGAGGAAAGATCGCTGTCCATAGAAGACAAAATTCAAAACGATCTGTCAGCTGATGGCCAACTTAAATACAAAGAAATGGGTTGTATACCAAGAAAATTAGGAAAAGCGTATTGTGACGGCTCTTCCCCAGATAATTTCACCTTAAGGTATGTCCAGATCATATGAATGTTTACAGTTATTTTATTTATCTAAATACTAAATTTCTATTTGCTCACTAGAACAACCTGCCATTTTAAAAAACTAGCATGAAATCTAATGTCACAACTCCTACAACATTTTAAGTTACCAGGGGTATCATCCGAGAAAGTATTGACATATTTATTAGGTCTTACTCCGAGACTTTGAAAGAACTCTATGAATTCAGCTCACAATACCAACAGCCGTAAACGTCGTACAGAAAAGTAATCTGAAGTAAATTCCACGGAAGATAAATTCAGTATAGAAGCTACAAGCTTAAGGAGACTTCAAAGTTAAAATATTTGTGATGGTTGCATTAGATAACTCAATTATTTATTTATAAAAATATTGCAATATAATTAATGTTATAATAAATGCACTTTCTGATTAACTTATTAGTTATTGAATATTTTTTCCAAGAACAGACTTGATATATAGACCTCACGATCTAGGACATTCACTACAGATTGCGTGGCACAGATATTAATACAAATATTCTGGACAAGAAATAAATATGCAATTGCTCGTTAATATGCTTCGTTCGTGTAAGGTTATGTGGAACTTTTGTATGGAGATATATAAATGTTGTATGGAGTGGATGTTCTATGAAGAGGCAAATCGTCTTTGTTCTGTGTAGGTACTTCTCTAAGGAGACAATGGCCAACATATAACTGGAAAAACACATCAGAATAATCTGCGGATTTGATTATAAATGGACTTCTAAAGAAGTATAAAGATAGTTATTTTGGTTTACGAGGGGATTGTGCATTTAAGGAATCCTGATATTTAGAATAATTATTTAAATTTGTTTATGGACTTAAACATCTATGACTTTGGCAGGGATAGAAAGTGGGGAAAGGTGCAGAAAGTAACTAACCAGGGCCTAAATGGAACGTACTACTTATGTGTTTGCCTTGTTTGACTGGAAACCTCTCAATTAAGATAGTATGCAGCATGGATCGAACACTTGGCGTCGAAAATACGAAACCAACGCTTTATAACCTCAGTTACCGCTGCTCGTTTTAGAATCACTGTGTATTGAAGTCTATAATTCAGTTCTTAAGTTACTAGACTCCCACCAGGCACCTCCACAGATGGCGCATAGGGGAATGCCCACCAGATACAAAACGTGCCGAAAATATTCCGGGGAGGACCAAAAGCAGAACTGCTGCCTTGCACTTAGTGCAGGGATCTACAAAACCTAGGGGAAGATAACCCCGAACTAAAATGTCATGGAGAAGGGAGGCAGGTTCACCATTACCACACTGAGGCTGAATATGAATGACAAGTGCAAGGCTCAGAGGTGGACAGAGAATTTTGAATGTATGCCTTTACTGCGAGGTCGTAGAGCTGACAACTCTACACCGATAAACATGTTAATTAATTCTCCTGAGATAAATTATTCTGGATGTAAACTAGCCCGTATTTCGGATCTACGGGCGGGTGGTGGTTCATGGGGTTTCAAGAACATGATGAAGAAATACCTTAGAATAAGAATGTTAAGGTACGAAAGTTGTATAAAACAGGCGCTCTTCAGGTGGCGGTACGCAAGACCGGGAAGTACGAGCCGGTAATCTAGACGATACAAGAAAACCGATGAGAGCGTCAAGATAGCATCCGACAGGACAAGTACACTTTCTACTAGGCGGGAACATAGTCTCATGATTTGGATACAGGATTCCTTATTAAGAGCAATATCCTTACGGCAGTTTAGAATATAAAGCTCGTAAGCGAAAACTATCGTACGTTACAACATGGTACAACACGATATTAATAAATGTCCGTGTTTCTATCGATTTGGCTAATGATAACGTCATAGATACATTTTACGAAGAACTAGAAGGATTGTTTGACCGATTACCGAACCATAATACGAAATTGTGCTGGGTGATTTAAACTCTAACGTGGGTAGGGAGGAAATCTATAGACCCATTATAGGCAAATACAGACTTCATGAAGTTAGCAACAACAATGGAGAAAAAAGAGAGATAACTTTTGCGATCTCGAAAACCCTACTAGTAAATAGCAGGTACTAACAATACAAAGATATACACAAATACGCATGTGTATCTCTGAAAGGCAAAACTCACAACCATATCTATCACGTACTAGTAGTTATACGAAGACATAATGGACGTTAGATCTTACAGAGGGAAACGTGACACCGATCCTCCGTTGATGATCACAAAAGTGATGGAAAAGCTATGCATCGCGATCATTGCATGAAAAAGGGTCAAAACAACTGAAATTCGAAGTTAAACGATTTGATAGTTCCAGCGTAAGAGCAGATTACCAACTGAAAATCTCAAATAGGTTCGAAATCTTAGCCGATTCTAGTAGTAATAATGATGACACTAATAATGAAATCGATATAAGTAAGATATGGAAGGATATTCGTAATACAGTAAAGGTCGCAACAAAGGAATATTTAGGTGAGAAGAAACAGTAGAATAACAATTCTTAGTTTGATGAAGAATACCTTAAGCATCAAGGCAACGATGGCTAAGTAATAAAAGCGAAGCAAATACCAACCACTACAGTAACCGCGAGACGGAACGCCACACGAGTTTCGAAAACAAAAAGCGAGAAAATCTGACGCATAAAATTCAGGAGATAGAGGAAAACGGAAAGACAAATAACAAATGATATATGTATAAAGAGGTATACTCTTTCAGGAAAGATTACCAGCCTAGATTAGGGTTGATTAGAAATGAACGCGGAAATCTTTAAATGGATTCGACTAAAATTATATGTGTATGGAAAGATTAATTCGAAGAACTTCTTAATGTAAACAACGGGAAAAAACATGAATGTATTATCTATGAAGCAGCACAAACCTAGCGAGATCGAAATGTCGGTAAAGAAATTGAGAAACTTCAAATAAGCCGGAGTATACAATATTCCAGCCGAATTAATTAATGCGGAAGAAACGGCATTAATAAAAAACTCCATAAATCGATAAGTGCTATATGGAGAAAGGAGGAGCTTTCAAAGAAATGGAAGACCTCAATAATGGTTCCTGTTTATAGGAAAGGTAATAAAACCGGAGTGTAATAATTATCGCGGAATCTCATTGCTTCCAACATGTTACAAGGCACTGAGTAATAAATATCCTGCTAACTCGCCTAAGGATATAATGATGAAATAATTGGAGATCACCAATGTGGATTTACAAGAATAGATTTGTATTGGATAAGATTTTTGCTCTGAGACAAATCTTAGTGAAGAAATGGGAATACAATTGGACTATACACCAGATATTCATCAATTTTAAGAGAGATTATGACTTCATCAATAGGAAAAACTATACAATATTCTGGTACAATTTGGTATTCCGAAAGAAACTCGTTCAACTAGTGAAGATGCGTCCCAGCGACCCCATAATCAGAGTGCGGATAGGTCACAATATGTCATATATTTTCGAGATTCGCAACGGATTGAAACAAGGTGGTGACATGTCACCACTACTGTTTACCTTTGCGTTAGATTGTGTGATTCAGAAAATGAAACTGAACAAAAAGGGGATAACATTAAATGGCTTGAATCAACTGTTCTTATATGTGGATGATGTAGATTTAATATGGGACAATATTGATGCGCTACAGTGAAACACCGATGTCTTAGTAGAAGCATGCGATGATATAGGTATACAAATAAACGGAGAGAAAACCAAATACATAATATCAAACTAAGACACTGAGAATGAAGGAAATAAATATATAACAATTAAAAATTATAAGATAGATAAACTAAACAAATTTAAATACTTAGAAGCATATGTAACAAGCAAAACCGAGGTCATAAAATATATAAATGTCGCTAAGCATCAGGTAACAAATATGTTTTTATTCAGTCCAGGAGCTCCAAACATTGCGATTAATATCAAGAAAGTCGAAACTGAAAATACACAGAACGGTTATTCTGCCACTAATACTTTACGGTTGCGAAAGTTGGAATACGGCCCTAGCAAATAAACGTAAACTACGAGTGTTTGAAAATAAGAAATTAATAAATATATGCGTGCCGAAACGGGACGAAATAACTGGAGGATGGAGGGAACTGCATAATAAAGAACATCACGGACTTTACCACTCATTCGATGCTTGTAAGAATAATGAAATCGCGATGACTAAGGTGGCAGGTCATGTAACTCGGATGGGGAGAAACATAGGTTATATTTCGTTGTTTTTGGTAAGTCGGAGGTACAGAGACCATTTGGAAGACCGAGACGGCTTTTGAAGTATAATATTGGAAGGGCTAGTCGAGAAGTATATATTTATGATGAAAACTGGTTTAATCTTGATCAGGATAGAATCTTATGAAGAACATTTGCTACCACGGCGATAAACTTGGAAGTTCCGTAAGCCATAGAGTAAGTAAGCCAGTAAGTTGCTATGTTACAAATGTGGAATTATTTAAGATCGGACATTTCATGAACGTTTCTGTATTAACCGCACATCGTTAAAGAATAAGTAAGCACGACTTGATTTTCATCTGAAAGTGGTAAGGGGAAACAAGTGGTGTCACAAAACTGGTTTATTGAGAAAATGTACATCACTTAATGTTTAAATGACTTAACAAATATGTAATATTGACCTCTGCGGTCACTTTGACCTTTTTTGATCGTTCTTGGACGGGTTTGTAGTCCCAATTTCCCCCCATGACATGAACTACACAACTCAAAATCAGTAGAAATGAACATCCCAGGGTTTTCCTCGACAACTTCTATGGTTAATTCTGATAGAGTATTTAGATGTTGATTTAGAGTGATATAAGGATGACTAGAGGTGTGCAGCCAGCGGATTTTAAGGTCTAGAAAAACAAATATTTTTTTTTCGAGCGGGCAGAAAGTGATCGAACAATCTCTTTTCCAACAGTTTTACTCGAACTTTTTGCTCGAAATAGTCGATTCGAGCACTCGATTTTTTTCGAGCGCTCCCAAGAGCATCGCTTGCTCGAAAGTCCTGGAATTTCCCCTTCCACTGCGTTTATCTAGGTAAAAAAATAAATATCCAATAATGTCGGATGCTACAATGCAGAGCGTAGATACTAGATAGTATATCTGATCAATACGGCCCCATCTTAGCCCCAGAACTGGAAAAATCGTGTGTTTAAAACTTATTTCTTGTTTTTCTTAAAATACGTTTTTAGACGGCAAAAGAGCGTTTAAAACATTTAAAACGTTCTAAACATGTTCTTAAGAAAAACATAGTAGGCGTTATGGTAGGTACTCCACCTCCAGTAGCGTCTATAACGTTTCAATAGCGCTTTCGGTCTATTCATACGCTTTTACTAGAAACTGTTGGTTCTATTTTACCAAATTTGATGAAATTTAATATTGATCAAAATTCAACGTCAAAACTATTTATTATATAAAAGATAGAAAGGCAAAGGCATACCTTGTGCAATGCGCACGAGCCGTGAACGTTGCATGGGGGATGTGGAGGTAGAGCTCCAAATATTCTTGACCAACGTCACGAAGTGAGTTATGGTGGCCGGTCCAACGCTCGGCTGCTTTTCGCTCCCAAAGTGCCCAGGAATACAAAGGACATTATAGTACTCAATTTGGTATTAGGCTGAGTATGCTTCAGATCGCCAAGCATGAGAACACTGAAGGAAAATTCTCCAGTGATCTGACCTGGATTTTGAATTACACTTCTTGAAAGGTTCTCTCATTCGGGCAATAAGACCTGCCATTTTCTTTTACGTAGTCTGCATCTAGCTTTTATCGTTTTATTATTTTTTGAAGGATTAACTTTGATAAAATGTGTTCAGATTAAGTCATTTTTCTTCTTGTGAATCCCATTGATAATGAGTATGTAAACGAACAGCAGAGTACCTTATAAGTTCTACTATTCAACATAAATTGTAAGGGAACCCCTGATCCATCGGTACCAATGTTTCTTATTCTTTAATATCTAAATAAAATTTATAGCGATGTTCCGAAAAAAAACACAACTGGTTCCAGCCTCTATCTCGGCACGTCGCAATTAATATGGGTATATTTTTGTATGACCTTTGTATATTGTCCTAGCAAAATGTCAGGGTAATTTTCGATATGATCTCATTGATGGCCTGCTTGTTAGTAACCGTCACAGCCCCTATATATAAAATTTCACAAAAATTGACAAATATTACAAAGTAGGTCTCTTACGACTGCCTTCATCTTGAATTTTGAAAATTAAACTTCTTGACACTAGAATCGAACTCAGCTCTATCCATACGCTGAATTACCTCTGGCGTCTGTGGTGAAAATATCATCGAACCGTGTTTAGGTTCAGAATACAATAATCCAATGATGTTAGTAAAAATGGACGGACAGACATAGGGTTTCGTGTGACTTCAGAAATCTCAACAAGTTCATCAAACCGATAGGAACAAACTACCCTAATATCGAATAAATTTTGACCAATATTGCAGGAAAGATATCTTTCCTCTCTTGACCTTTCCACTTTTCAATTCCACTTTTTGAGGATTCTAAGCTCAAAACGAACTTCTTTATCGCCTCCTGTGGAACATTTCATCACGAACTTGCCCTATGGGATTACGGACTAGTAGTTCTCAGCTCAGCATACTCATGAAAACGGTAACAGAAGAAACACCACCTGTAGTGTTAAGCCACTATGTGGATGTCATTATATAACACTTATAAAAATTGCCCCAAATCATCCAACTCTTGGAAATTCGTTTTCTTCGCCTGAGATATGGCAACTTACGTCGCAACACTAACAGGATCGGGTATTTGAAGCCAGAAATTTTAGGGAATATTTTGTCAGGTCAATCTATTGAAGTTTTATCAAAGATAGTGTCTTACATTTTGGATTTTCCCACCCTTAAGGCGAAACAGAATGCTAAGTCTTTCTGTGTGGTGCTCAATTTCGTACGCCGGAACATCCCTAATTTCGTTTTACACTACGCACTCTTATTTCATCTGTTAAAACAGGATGTCAAATGTCATTAGTCAGAATCGTGTGAAACCAGTTTCATTTATTGAAACAATTCATTACATCAGCACCGATTCTCTTCCCTTCTTCTCCTCAGAAAACCTCACACGTTCTCGTTGACAGTTCATATGAGAGCCTAGTTGTAGGTCCTTTACAATACGGAGAGGATAACAACCTCCATCCTGTAGCGTTTTGCTGTAGACGTCTAATTTCCAGAGAAAAATACAGTGTTCTAGGTTTGGAAGCCGCAGGCGAGTTTTACGGTTTCAAAACTTTCAAATATTTCCTCTACGGGTCAAGTTTCAAAGTTTTTTTCTGACAATCTTGATCTCAGTTACCTACACAATTCACGAAATATTTCGGGTAAATTAGCCAGCCTCGCGATTTTTTTCTCAGTTCGATTAGAAAATAACTCATATTTCAGGGTTAGAAAACTCCCTCCCAGGCGGGCTTAGCAGATGCCCTTGGAACCGCCCCCAAAAGAAGAAGAAGTAGATTTTTCAGACTACTCTGTTCTTCACTTTTCCTTAGAACCATCCGAACTCCAAGAGTAACAGAAAAATGATGATTATTTCGGTACATCATCTTCAATGACCAAATACCCTCCGAAATTCCATCGTACAGAGAAACAGTACGTCCTTCGTGACGGTACGCTCTACAAAATCCATTTATTTGCCAATAGAACACTCCATGTATACTTCAAGACTCACAACATAGAGTAATCTTGGAATTTCATGTAAAGGTGCCCCTATCTTCTCATCTTTCTGCTTCAAAAGCCTTTCATCTTCTTGTCAATCTTTTTTACCCATCAATGAAAAAAACAGGGATCTCTACCTTGCCAGGTAACCAAACCTCAAGGAAGAAAAAGACCTCACACTTTACAAACAAGTCCGTTTCTCTAACCGTTTTTTAGAATACCGAAAGACGAAAAAGGCCCATTAGTGTCCAGCAATGCATCTCGTCATGTCCTAGCGGTCATAGACGCCTCGACGCGCTACGCCATTACTGTCGCGCTGCGAACAGTAACAGCTGAAACAGTGGCAGTGCTCTAGTTCGACATATATGCATGGTTTTCGGGACACCTCATGTTATTTCTTGGGATCGCTCATCGGTCCATTCCTCCGATTTCTTGAAAGAATTAGCAGAGAGGTCGGGAGTCCACCTGTCTTTCTGCCCCTTGAATGTGCACTAACAGATAGGAATCGTGGAGAAATTCCACTCTATCTTCTTCAATTTAATACGTCTCTGGACGTTTAATAATCAATCCATATGGTCCAAATACTTACCATTGGCAACCTAAGGTATAACATTAGTCATCATGAATACCTTGCAGCCTCACCGTTCTTTAGGGTGATGGGTTTTTACCCTACTCTTCCACTCAAAATTGAGCTCGGTACTATCCCTGGAAACCATTACCAATAATGAAAGATGGTTCAATTTGAGTACGTAGGAAAGGAAGAACATAGATCACTTGAAAAGAGATTCCAGATTCTGTAGAGGTATAGCGATCAGCATACCAGGTACCCGACCTATCTCCCTAGTCAGAAGATCTTAATTTACTCCAAAGGCTAATACTTTGAAATGTCTGGGCAACCTATATGACATAAAGGCTACGGTGTTACGCCAGATAGACGAAAATACGAACCTCGTGAAATATGATAGCCCACAAAAGCGAAGATAAACGGATTTGGTAATGGTTAGCCGGATCAAATCGTTTCTCCCACCCATGAACGAAAATCACCGGTTCGAACCCAGGGACCACAGGTCCCGAATCCTCCGGAACAGGTAAATACAATGCACATAACAAGGGACGCCGATAGAGGACGTCCTCATTTTAACTTATTAATGTTTTTTTAATTTGTACACACGCTTAGAGAAGGAGCGGACAGACGCACCTTGGGTACTATTGCAAACCTGCAGAGGGGTCTCATCCTTCCCTTTGATGATTAGGATCATTCAAATAAGAGTAATAACACTGATGTTCATGTGTGATACAAGACCGACCTTCTTTAAGTGATAAACATAGCCAGATAGATTCAGCTGCAGAGCAAAGTATTAATTCGTTGATTTTGTCTCTCTTTTCTTCTTTGCTCGCTGAACTTTGCGTCATTAACTTTGCTGAACTGATCCATTAAGTAATCTTTTCTTCGGTTGTGCCTAGCACGTACCTCCCGCTTCACAAGTTATTTTTTGTATGAGCTTGTTACTGGAATGATTATGTTAAGGATTATTTTATTAGTATGTTTGAAAAAATCGTTGGTCAGCGTGATCCGGATATGTGTCATGTTGTCAGCGAGTAATAGCGATTACGCAGCGTCAACACTACCTATTTTGTTTAATAAGCTATGTACTATCAGAAGAAATTACTTGTTTACGGGCTACGACGTTATCTTATTAAGGGAAATTAACATTTTTCACACGGTCATCTTAAGGTGTTTTGTCACTTTGCAAGGGATTCAAATTCTCGATACGTCGCGATGACATACGAACATCCATACATTGATAATGGTGCAAGATATTTATAGTTTTTGTGCTATTTTAGGTCACTAATTTCTGTTTTTTTAAGAACTGATCAACGCCCAATGTCGCACTTTGACCGGTAGTTCGTCGCGTTTCCACGATTTTTGTTTTGTTGAGCGAACCGTCGAAAATGGAAACCTGAAATTTTTGGGAATTTAGTTGTAGAAGAGCTACCGTATTTGTGTTTAAATGTTTAAAGCCCTTTCACTCCAATGTCCTGTTTGGCATTTGCTATATGCTTTTGCCAGGGGAAGATTTCTTCCAGTAGTTTTTTCTCGTTAGTTTAGAGCCGCACCATTTGTTAAAATGTGCGACACTTACGTTGAGTGTTCTCAAAAAGCCCTAGTCATACCAAATGTGCGTTATGATTTAGAACGGTATATTTACGTATATCATTTAATTTAACTACAATTTATATATATTTTCATCAATTTTGTAAAGTAGATGACGGCCCCAAAAATATTTTTTCTTCTTTATTTGGAACAATGTCCGATCAACACGTTACCCAAGAGTACATCGCCTTCACGGTTCTATGTATCATAACGGGTACAATTGTTTTTATCGGTGTAGCTTGGTGCATATAACCAATATTCAAGAGATACAGAAAGAAGGATCGATCAGTAACGAAGGAGCTACCGCTATACACATTGTACAATAAGATACGCACCCATACAGATCTCTGAGTGATAGCCGTCGATCGCCAAATTCAACACATTCCGTGCTACCAGCCACTCTCCAATGCCTTCCCCTAGGTACAGAAATCTGAATATATCCCTGGTAGTTATTTGGATTAGTCCTTTTTCTGAGAGGAAATTCTTTATTAAGATAAATTGGGCAAAAACACTTCATCATCTAATGCGCAGGCAAGCGATTTCTAAGATTTCGCAATACCTCCCAACATACTCTCCCCTACCCTTCCTTCAAGAATGCTACAAATGCACTTGATGTTTCCGCGAATGAACCGCCCATGTATTGAGTTGTTGTACAATTAGTACAAGTATGTTATGACATTAGTTAGATAATGAACCATTTTGGGACGTTATTCTAAGAGCGCTATGCGAGTAAACGCAATATATGTGCAATGAGTATATGTTTGTGCGTGACAGTTAATTCTAATTTACCCACGAATATAACTATCTTCTGCTGCTTCGTCCAGTTTATCTGCATTAGAAAGAGAACTCCAACCTAGCACAGAGACAAGAGTGAAATATTCTATCTGTGTTTTCCGGAGAGAATGCAGCCTCAACAAGTTTATTTCACCTCTACTTTGTTTTACCCCATTTTCTTTAGTTTCCCAGTGACACCGATAAAATGCTGACATCGACTTCTCGGACGGTAGTCCACACGGCGACACAAGGAGATATTGATAAAAGCTCATCCCGTGTTATAATAACCTTCCTTTTTATTCTTTTTGCTCTCTTTTCATTTTTCTTTTGCGTGTGCTAATGTAGCAGAAACATCGAAGAACAATAAGCGCCAATTCCACCTGCAACATGCTGCTTGAGACAACAATTCAATTCACTTCGTTAAATTGATGTCGCGTAGTCGCCAAACTTTTTCCGGTTGTATTACTTCTTTTATTTTTCATTATGGGGATTGGAATAAGATTATTTTGTTCATGTAATTTAAATAAATAATTGGGGAAGGGTCACACTTAAATATCAAAAATCACAAGACGCTTTTGATAATCTTAGCCAAGATATTCTGGCAACTGGATTCTCAAATTTTGTTTCGTTTATCCACCTAGTAGATGAAAGAGGCAAAGTGGTGGGGTTGTTGATAGAAGGGAAAGAATCTCATTTTGATGTAACTTCCACAAAGTACGTCACTGCTCGCAGCCAGACAGTCAAACTTGCGAGCAACTAGGAAAAACATTCCTAAGAATACTGGGCTCACAATAAAAACGGCGGATTAAACTACACCATCATTGGATTTCAATTGACAGGCTTAACAAGAGGCAAGCGACAATAGTATTCAGTTTGGTTATCAATCTGCTCGTCAACTCGGCCCGTCGCCGGTCCATGCCAGGGCCTGGCCATACCACCGCAAAGCCTGTCATTAGGACAATGATTGGGCCTCACTTTTGGAAGCACGACAAACCAGCTGTTCTTGCAGTCATCCGCCACCATCTTATCGCTGCTTTAGAGTGACCCAGAGTCACCAGTCTAGCCCAGTTGCCACCTGCCATCTTCTCCATATTTGGTCCCTTAGTAAATGAGATTCTTGGTACATTTGTATGCATATTTTTAGAGATCGTGAAATCTCGTTGCCCGGATATCTTGGTTAAGACCTGTAATTGTATTGGTCAATAAAAACCCCTCTTTGATTTGAACCACCGCATATCTGTATATATTCCTAGCGTAAACCAGATACCTATGTCTACTAGTAGCTACGTAATAAGTCCCCTAGGTACTTGCCAGCATTTTCCGTCATTTAGGTTAGGATTACCTCAGTCACATCAGGCAAGTTTGCCTGTAATTTGAACATAATTATAAAAATCAATACCCATTATTACAGATTAATGTGAATTACAGGAAATTTCGCTATTCATGATATATGACAAATTTGGTTTCAAATGTAAAACTTAACATGCTTTGTGATTATGGGAAATTCATAGTATTGAATATTACAATGCAATATTTCACATTATCATAATATTTTCTTATTCATATCTAACTTTAGTGTACAACAATATTTTGGTATGAAACTATAATTAAAGTGTAGAAGATATAGTTTATATTTAAAACAAAAGGTTAGATTTTTCATTCCTTGAATTAAGAAATATAAGCAATTTTTTTAAGCAATATATAAACAATAAGAGAAATACGTAGATGTAATATATCAATTATGTGCTTTTGTTTATTTGACCATTACCTGTCTATCTTTCAATTTATTCCACAATTTGAACTAATCAACGAAGTATAATGGAAGAGCATATGTCATCAAAACAAGAGGAAACAACTGGGAGATCAGTGGAAGAAGAACACATTTTCCCATTTTCAAGTTCACTAGACGCTTTTGAAGATAAAGACAAAAGACCTAGAGTTTCATTATTGGCACAACAGTCTGATACACGCAGACATAAGAAATCCTCAGAAGTTAGGAGTGGAAGGTATGCCAGTACAGTCGAACGTGATAAATGTTTATCCAACTTAATATTTGTTTTCACTTCATGTTAATAGTAGATATATTTTCTTTATATTTTGTCAGTTGTCTGTTTCTCTAGAAACAAATCTGCAATCTATCGAAAGCAGTGAAGTAACCGATAGAGCTATGCAGCTTTTATACATGAAGGATAATTTGATCGATATTTGATAAACTAATAGTTGAGTTGATTTTAAATATTACAATTCTAAAGGAGAAATGAACTGAAAGAGAAATCACTTTATATGCAGTTTTGATATCGCAAGGGATTTAAATATATTGATTATAATGGTATAAATATTATTTTGTGTAGTTGATACAAGTATTTTCAAATAATAACATTTGCTTGACTCTAATCCAACACACAAACTAAATTGAAGATGCATCTACTAACAGTTTGTTGAGATTGTCTTCGAAGCCTGGACCAAAGCTAATGTATCTCACTGAATCAATCTAAAGGTCAGGTGAACTATTGTCTTGATAGTAACCGAAGTTTTATTCTCAACTGAAAACGAGATTGAAGAAGGATGCTGATTCAAATTTCGGTGTACTTGCTCACATCGCTACTCGCAATTCATCCGTTGATTTCTTTGTCAAGCTTGAGTAATAACTCTTGATTCATTATGTGAGACGATGACAAAACACACGTATATAGAATGCTTGCTATTGATAGTGCGTAATCTTGGAACCCTTCGTGAAACATTTATGGTAAGAAGGCGCTTCATTATAACTAATAGTTTCAATTACAAAGCCATCATTCTGACTCGTATTTGAATAAAATATTTTCCTAAGAATTATGATACATATGAACCTCTTTTTATAGATGACTTGGGTCAATTGTACTACTGTTCTCCTCTATTTCCTTAATCTTTCACGAAATATATTTTCGCATTTTTTTAAGTCCTCGTGTGGCGTTACTTCTTACTTTAGTGAAGTGATTGGTATTCGCTTTATATTTATTACTTAATCCTCGCTTTCTTCCTTGTTTTCGTTCCTCATGGCATTCTTCATCAAACTATGGTTTGCTTTTCTGCAGTTTCTTCTCACCTACACGTTCCTTTGCCTCGCTCTTCACTGTATCAGGAATTACCTTCCACATTTTATTTACAAAAACTTCATTATAATGCTATCTTTATTATTACTCGACCCAAGTAAGATTTAAAACTTATTTCGAGATGGTAATATGTCTTTACACACGGGTTATTTATTCGTTCAAATTCGAATATAATTTATTTTGATCTTTAGATCTCTCTGTTCGCGACGAACAACTTGCCTCTAACATTTTTGATCACCAACGGATGGTGGATGTCGCCTTCTTCTCGTCTGTTATCACTAACGTACATTATGTTTGTGTATATTCTTCTATCTATTAATACGTGATCGATCTCTTTAAGAGTTTGCCATCAGAAGATATTGATGTGTATTTGTCTATGTGTTCACGTGTACCTCTTTTCTATGTATTTTTCCTACCTACCTTAGTGTTGAAGTCACCCAACACAGTTTTCGTGTTGTTCTGTAATCGATCAAACTACCTTTCTAGGTCATGGTAAACTTTTCCTTTGTGGTTATCATGAGCCTGCATGTTCCGAGCATGGACACTTAAGAAAACCGTGCTGTACCATTACCTACCATAACTTACGATAGTCTTTAATTCACGAACTCTATATTTTGAACTGCCGGAAATATACTGTTTTTAATAAAGAACCTTGTTCCGATATTGTGTGCCTGAGGTTCCCCGTAGTAGAAAGTGTATCTGTCCACCACCAGACTTCCTGTACCTCTACTATGTCCAACTCGTACTTATCAGTCTCGCTTGGCGTCGCCAGAACAGTCTCCGTTTTATAAGGTTCGTAAGTTTTAAATTCCTATTCTAAAGTCCTTTTTAATCCTGTTCTTGAAGACAATTGTTTCAATGGAAAATGTTTTGTAATATAAAGAATAAAAGAGTAAATGAAATTTCAGCTTAAGTGCTTACCTACTGAAGGTATTTTTCAAAGAAAATACTTGATATATAAGCTTCTTAATCTAGGATATTTACTACAAATTGCCATGCTTTAATATTATTACGAATATTCTGAACATGGAATAAATATGTAATTGCTTATCAATATTTTTCATTTTGTGTAATATTACGTATGACCTTTTATGTATAGACGTTCTATGGAGACGTGAAACAAGTTTGATCTATGTGTGCATGTATCAACAGAGACAATAGGTAAAATAGGACTGGTAAAACACATCAGATAAATCTGCGGATTTGATCATAAATGGGACTTCTATATTTTTGTATGGATTTCAACAGGGTATAAGGATGTTGGTTTACTAGAGGATTAATCATTTAACTAAGGGCAATCCTTAGAATGTTATTGAAATTTATTGATGGAGTTAAGGGTCCATGACTAGGTCAGGATAGGATGGGGGAATGGTTGCAGAGCCAAAATGGAAAGGTAGCGCGACTAAACAAAATGCCTCGGAAACCATCAGTTAAGATAGTCGGCCGCATGGTGGAACCATGGACGTCCAGAAATTGAAGCCGAAATCTACTAGCTTAGCTACAGTCTATCTTAGCTACATGGATTATTGAATTCAGATCTATTATGTTGACAGTGACTATGTTACAAATGATGCGTCCAATTTTAAACGGGTCTTTGTTAAAAAAATAGAATTAAAATATTGGCATCTTTTATTATTTGTATAATTTTTTAACACATTAGTAATATTTTACGATTCAAAGCCCACCCCAAAATCATTTAATTATAGTACGAAATTGAAAGATTGCATGATCATTAACAGAAAAACTATATATTTTCTAATACGCATTTTCAACAAGGAAAAATATTCGTACACTAATACCTGCCCAGCTTTGTAAGATATCCATATCTACACATTTGACCCAGCTTTGAAAAAAAAGAAGTGTATAACGTGTGTTTTTATTAGTCTCAACACTTATGACGCTTGGACAAGGACTCGTTCGGGAAAGGACGCATCTAACGTGCTATAATTTTATATTGGCATTTCATGAAAGTTCCTGTATTAATCATACAACCCTGAAGGAATAAATACGCAGCACCTTGATTTACATCTTACGCTTATTACTGAAATAATATTTAGATGTCGGTTTAAATATTGCTAATGGCTTAGATATTGCACTGCAGATTTCTTATAGATTTTTAATATTATATTTCAAATTCATTACGTTTGTTTGGATGCGAATTAATCTAATCAAACATGTCAGATTACCAGTACACTTCATGGTTATTGACATCTATGATTGTGTCTTGTGTTTGTATGCCCTCTATTATGATTGATTTAATTCCATGAATTACATATGGGCAATTTATTTCGTCACACGAAGTATATGATATCAACATAAAACACTAGTTACATCTTTGCATTAATATGTTGTTATTATTATTTAATTTCCTATTTTTTTTTAAAAAAATAGGGCTACCTAAAATTTGAAAAAAAAAAAATCCATAATTGAAAATATAACGTTTCTATATATACCTGTCTAAAGGGAATCTGTATATTTTCTATTATCTTTCCAGACATCCAGTCCGAGAAGTGCGAAAAGTAATCTCTAAGCCTGAAGAGGAAACATCACAATCGGTTGCAGATCAACAGATGAAAGAGCTCTTATGTAATCTAGAAGTGTTCGCACTAAAATACAAGGATATGACACCGAAAGAGTTAGAACGAGCACCTCGTTTTCGTGACAGGTTCTCCCAACCTAAGTACGCCTTAAGGTACGCCAAGACAGTATATGTTTACAATTATTTGATCGTCTCGTAACGAAATTTATGTTTGCCTATATATATATATATATATATATATATATATATATATATATACACACTTGACTTATTGACAGAAGTATTACTTATTATAATTCTTTATTATATTAAAGTGTGTCATTATGATGGCAGAACACTTTCTTGCCTACAAATTGCTCGGGAAATAAAATCAGAAGTAGTTCATTTGGCTCCATTTGATCATAATCTCCCAAAACATTTTAAGGAGGATGTCAAGAACTACACTGAATTTGGAATAACTCGCAGTCGAACCGATCCCAAACAACCTCGAATATATCACATCCAGGATGGACTTTAAATAGCTTACATGCACTATTACTAATAATTTATACTAATGTTCCACAATATTTATAACCTTCCGACGGAAAACAAATGTTTGATGGTTAAAGGAAAATATCCAAATATGGTTCAAACAAAAGTTGACTGTTCTAGACGAAAACTTGTTTAACCGAAAGAAATTGTAAGAAACGGAAACAAATTAAAAATCTGAGAAAGAATCGAACCACCTACTTGCTCATTGAAGCGTATGAACTTATGTGCTAAATATCCATAAATTGTGCCCGACAAACTGTTCGACAAGAGAACTAGAAAACAATTATCAACCTGTGAAATTATAAAGGCTATTTTAAAATTTAGGATAAATCGATATTTTATTGGTGCTATCCAATGAAAACACCACGTGGCGGAACTGGTTCATCAACGAACAGAATAGCAGCTAGTTCAACAGAATGACCTAATTTTAACAGCAAAAATTAATTTGATTTCTGTTAAAAACATATTGTTCGAAAAGAACATACCCAATGTAGTAAATATTGTAAATAAACATTTTTTCGCAAAGTAGAAATTGTTGAAAATAATGAATTCCAAAATGAAGGATCGCAACCGTGAACCACAAACTTTAAACTAAAATAAGCAGTAATTGAGGAACGTTTAAGAAAACTCGGTATCTGCATGTATTTATGATTTTCAGGTTTCTAACATAATCTAAAGTTTTTTTGGATCAGGAGACTCCAATGGGGAATTATGTTAAACTTCATAAATATATCAATAAATAGACATGGAAATATAAGATTTCGTTGCGCGTATATGGGAGTTTATAAAATGAAAGGACGTAAACACACTTCGTGGCAGATAGTCACCCAGTACTTGCAAAACTTGCATATCAAACACCAATATCAGCCTTAAGGATGTTTCTACCGCTCCCTGGGTATTATATTTCTTGTTTTAGCAATAAAAAATAGTTAATTGCAACATTGTAGAAGCATCAATGACAGAAATTGTGGTTTTGATAAAGTATAGGCACATGCCTCTGCTAATTCAATAATTCAATAAAAGGAATTAGAATAGTCAGAAATTTGACTTAGAAACAAACCGAACTCACGTATACTTCCATATTTTAATTTCCACCTGTAACACACACGTAATTGAAATTAGTGGATTCAGTTCTATAATGATTTTTCTCAGTAGACGGAAAGTCTATACAGAAATTATTATATTTTATTGGGGCGAAATACGTGTTTTCTACGACAAACTGTTTAATTAATTAATCTTGGAACAGGTATAATAAAGGCGAAGAAATATATAACCAAATAGGTGAGATTTCATACATTAATCTGAAATGTATATACAAGAAGAGCTTAGTTTCAAAAGGGTACGTACCAATTACGAAAATATTAAAGGTACTGTGAAAAATGTGTTTCTCTCGGAGGTCTAGATTGTGCGAATCATCTAGTATTGTAACTGGTGGCACCGACATTATTGTCTTTGAACTTGAATGCTGTTGTGACTATTAGGAAAGGAGAAATTGCCCTTGTATTTTGACATGTTCCCTTTTGATGTTAACTCAAAGATATGTTACCTCTTGATATGAACATGGAAAGAAACTTGAAGAAGAAGGAAAACTTGTTCAAAACACGCTAATTAAACTGTCGTAGTCCTGAAAATGGCGAAGATCCCGAATTATATGAGGTCTTGAAACAACCGCTTTTGGAAAAGATGACAAAATGTCAGTTGCTACAAAAATTATAAGTAAAAAATAGTGTCAAACATAAAAAATGTCATTCAAGTGCTGCAAAGATTTTAAAATTAGTCCCAAAGACCTTAAACAAAATTCAGTTCTTATTCAGTTCAAAAGTAGTGTCTTTGTTGAAAAAAATAAACTTGTAAGAGAACACTAAAACAATAATGTTTAAGAGGAACGGCAGATAGGGTTACTGCGTCATATTCTTGATTCTTTCTTTTCTTGATGATTCACATAAATTCGTCGAAAGTACTTTTACAGAGGGCGTCGTGGTGGTTTTACCAGCTCTTGCTGCAATTTTTACAACGATAGTTGGTATTCTTATCTTATGTTTCAATTTTGCTGTAGTACCCTTTGAGGTGTTTGACATTGTAGACCTCTTAGTCTTTCATTAGAATCTTTCATTGATCCACAGTTGTCATAAGAAACCTCGTACTCTTCCATCTGCTTAATCGCTGATTGTTCTTCAATATTCATTCTACTTTCCTGCATACCTTCTCATCAGGTACGAAATCATTGTGTCCTTGAAAAGGTAATGCTATTTGGATCGAATTGACAATGGCAGATGTTTCCATTTGCAACCACAACACAGTAGACCATGCATTGACAATCAAATACCAACAAGAAGAAGAGCTGACCACCCGGACACAAGGCTGCCTAACTTTACAGAGGAATGTCCAAGAATGTAAATTACGTTACGTATTGCTTTGTGCATAATTTGTTTGAATTGGGCTTTATTTATGGCTTTTAGGCATCTATGGCTCATTCCGGGATAGGGGAGGGGAAAGGACTCGAAAAAGTTTTGGCCAGGGCCTCTGTTGAAGGTGGCATCTCGGCCTTCGACTAGTGAGACTGAGGAGAAATCATGGAAAAACCTCAGTCAGGATGGTCGGTCTCTGGGATTGAACCCATGACCTTGCGAATGCTACGCCACTGAGCTACGGTGGCTCGGTGTGCATAATTTGAAGGAACATCGTAACCATGCTTTCTCAGGAAGATTTGTAAATGTCCACTCCAGTGCCAGCTGAAGGGCAGCAATTTGCCGTTTGAAATTAATTTCTCAACTTAGATGGCCTACGTTCGTTGATATGTTCCCTAATGATGGTAATACTACTACAGAATATAAGGGAAACAGACGTGGTCCCTTTCGATGCAAGTTGATAAATTTAACTTACAAGAAATAGGATACCTTCACTTTAAAAACAAAAGATTTTGGTAACCGATAAAGCTACTGATATGTCAGTTATGAGAACTGGTAAAAACGGAATTGTTGAAAACGTGAACACATGCTTTTTGAAAGTGTGGTCCTTACACGTTTATTTATTAATGCATGCAGAAAATATAAGGTGAATTTGTGACAACAAAATAAGATAAACATTGCCTTGACGAATTGTTTTGGGTGTTACAGGTAGACGGTGAAAGTGCAGACTTATGGTCACAAATGTATCAACAATTTATGACGTAAACGATGTCATAATACACCTTATTGAATCATTGTTTATTATGTGCGAATGCTGGTTAAAGGGGACCTCTATGGTTATCTTATTAAGCCATTCAATTCCTTGACAATAACTAGCTTATGTTCAAAACGTGCCTATGTTGCTCTACCTGAACATAAACATTGTTTGAATGAATGTATCGGATACAACGTCAATTGTGATTTGCTAAGCAAGCCGAGCTGACGTCATTATTTGTAGAGAGTTGACGTTATTTGTGACGATACCATCAGGATTTTATTGTCTATAGCTCCGATGTATTTTTTGCATGTACTCTATATCACTTGGTATATGTACCAGCATTTTACAATCATGATACTTTGGTAGTATTAAAACATTATAATAATGCACATCACATTTGTCATTATTTGTCATTAGAAAATGCTGCGATTAGAACAAAGATTTGCGATCAAGTTCTGCGGAAACTGTTACTATGATCAAGACTGCTTACAAGGAACATGCCCTGTCAGATCGGCAAGTGGTTCGGTGGCACAAGGCTTTTTGGAAAGCCGGGAAGAGGTCGACGACGGGGACCGCGCCGGAAGGCCATCCACGACCACCACGGCTGACAACGTGATGCGAGTGAGGGAACTGTTGAACTCAGACCGACGATTAAGTGTTCGTTTAATGACCGACATGTTAGCCATTCCGAAAACTCAAGTTCATGAAATCGTTACAGACCATATTGCCATGCTGAAGGTGTGCGGAAAAATTGTTCCAAAAGTGCTCACTGACGACCAAAAGTCACGCCGCGTTGAAACGTGCCAACAAAAGCCCGACATGTGCAAACGTGATCGAAAAGTTTTGGACAACGTCATTACAGGTGACGAGACTTGGGTATTTGAATATGACCCGGAGACAAAAAGGCAATCGTTGGAGTGGCACACGCCCTCGTCCCCTCGCCCGAAGAAAGCCAGGATGAGCAAAACAAAGATCAAGATCATGCTCACTGTGTTTTTTGACATCCACGGACTGGTTCATCACGAATTTGTAGAACCTGGAACCACTGTGAACTCCAAATTGTATGTGGAATTACTCAAAAGACTAAAACGCAGGGTTCAACGGATCCGGCCGGACATCGCAGAAAACTGGGAGTCCCGCTGGACATCGCAGGCAAGCATTTTGGGACAGTGGACGGGATCAAAGCAGCTTGCACCGCAGCATTAAAGGACATTCCGAAGGAGGACTACCGCAACGCATTCGAGAGCTGGAAGTCCCGCTGGAGCCGATGTATCGACACAAAAGGGGACTATTTTCAAGATTTTTAAACACTTGTAACGATAAATTCAATAAATGATTTTTAATTACTCACATTACTTTCAGGACAGACCTTGTATTTGTTGGCTAGTTCAATATTTTCTACTAATTTGTTCGTCCTTACGTTAATAGATTAAAATAATAAATACTAGAATATTATATTTTTAAAAATAAGCTAATCTACGATAATAATTCCTATTTGCAATTAATATTTTTGTATCAACAATAAATTTCATTGCTGCTGGATTATTAATTAGCTTTAGAAGCACAAACCTTCTTTCTTGGAATATTTAAAACACTATTAGATCTCTGAATTCAGAACATTCCAGATTACTTCTTAACAGTATAGAATATAAAAAAAAATATCGGTATATATAAAAATGGATAAGTGTTTATGTATGTTCTGGGATATCTCCGGAAAGTCTGGAGCTAGGTCAACCAAACTTGTTACACCCATTCCTTACAATCTGAAAAAATATCATGTGGAAGTGAGACACCCCTAGCATCTTTGGGAGAGGATTGACATGTAAAAATAATAGAAAACTACCTATATTAGTGTTGAAACAATAGGTTTTGGAGTCGCTTAGGTGATTGCCAATAGTTCCGATGGCATTTAAGTGCAAGTTAATTTAATGGAACGAATACAACCATCTAGAATCATCAAGAAAATTTTAGAAACGAAAACAACTCTGTAGAACTTAATAGAATATTAGATGAATTAATACCCGAGCAAAACCGGTAGTCAGCTAGTTTTGGTATGAAACTACGCTATAAGTAATAAATGTATAAGTTATATTTAACACAATACGTTACATTTTTTGTATCTTAAATCAACTGAGCAGCATATAAGCTACAAAAGAAATTCTTCCAACAAATATAATCTAAAATGTACTTTTGATTATTTGAACTCTTTTTGTATATCGTTCAACTTATTCTTAATTTTATAGACCTGGAGAAATAAGATTAGAAGATTTTGTTATTCCAAGAAAAGACTTCTTATTGTCACGATCAGCGGGAGAAGAACAACTTAAACTACCTCCACTTGCACATGGTGCTTATGTATTTAAAGGCGACAGCTCTGGATACTCATTTGTACCACCAAGCTCGGACGCATACGGACAGAAAGTCTGCTCAGATGTTAACTGTCAAAGGTATGCGTATGCAATGGAACTTTTATAAATACTTAAAGAACTTAATATTTGTTTACTGTTGGTGCTAGTTCTATATTTTAACTTTATATTATCATAGATTTATGTTTATCTAAAAACAAAGAGTGCCGTGTTTTTTTAAAAATAAAACGGTAAAGCAGTAAAGCAATTGCTTAGCGTTTATATATTATTTGAAAAGCAAATATGACATTACCAAATTAGAGAGGAACTTAAAGTGTAATTCATGTCACGATATTCCCTAATCGATATGGGAATTGCCTTCTCTTACGTACATTATGATATATGTTCATACATTCAATAGAGGATACATTTGGGAAGAATTCAGGTTAATCTAAGTATGATTTATATGTAAAGCTATTTATAATATCTCGACTCTACTGCTCATATCATTTGTGCTTCATCTTTACCTCTGATGTAATAGAATCTACATTCTCTTTTATTATTATTGTGAATTGATCCTGATGTTACTTATTGGTAATAAACCTAGTTTGGTTTCTGGAATGTTGTACGCATCATTATACATGATAAATATGAAAATAGCTATAAGTGGTGGCTACACTTTAGATACCACCCTTGCTAGTAATAATACATCACTGAATTAAGGTTACTTCTGGATGGTTTGCTATTACCATTTGGATAGAACGAATGCTAGGGCCAATATTTATTTTATTTAGGGGGACCCGCATACCACCCATGCCTCTTTGTATCCTTTACACAATTCAAGTTGTGTACTTTCAAGGTCGTACATCACGCTCATTTTTGAGCTCCTTGCCTTGGGGCAGGCATGTCCCTAGAGATTCTTGGATTGCCGGAATTCTGGCACTCCGAGAAGCCCCTGTGTTCAGTCGGTCAGAGACCTCTGGGGTTGCGGGACGGACTTTTGGCCAGGCATCCAGAATGTTCTCCTGGCCTTTGTTCCAGATCTTTTCGAACTTCCTTGGAGGGATTCCCTATCTACTATATACTAATTTTATTAAAATAAAGAACATACATACATTTAAACATATAACACACATTAGACAAGACGATACAGGACAACACATGACTACACACGACTTGAAGACTGGCATCTTCTTTTCTGTGTCCTGCAAGGAGATAAGATATTAGTTATTGATGCTGTCTGTTGGTCGTACATCTTCCTTCTTAGTAGTCTTTTCCCTCGTTGCAGGAGTCATCTTCTTCTTTCTTCTTTCATTCTTCTCATCCATACTGTGATTGGGGAGGGTCCGAGGATTAGAGAGAATTCTGGGGGGGCGGTTTACTGCAGCCGTAGAATAGTTGTTCAATCTACAAATTTTATGTAATGATCCAATACTTCTTCCTCTTCAGCCCCGATCGCATGCTTTTAAGATTTTCACTTTCACACACACATTCACTCGCGGTTATATGGTTTTGTTCACGGATTCCGCGATCTCAACCCTTATTTGTTGTTGCTATTGATATTAAACTTAATAAACATTTACAATTATCCCGCCATTATACACACATATCACTTCCACACATGAGTGTCTCTCACCAGGCCTTCCTCGTGAGGCACTCCTGCTGCTGGAGTTCCAGCAACGTCATATATCCTTTCATAGTCCAGTTCATGGATAATAATTTCTAGTCCATTTTTATCACTCATATAGCACCTCGCATACCCGCTCACGGAAGTCGCGGTAGTCGCGTCCACGTTCGCGGTTCGAAGCACTTTTTCAGTAATTTCTCACTCCCCACTTCATGTCGTCTACCCTCCAAAAATTTTCTTTTGTGATATTCCGAAACTTTATTCGCTGCCTCCCGGAGGATCACCGGCTGTTCTGGATTTCTCAGAACCTCAGCGATTGGTGTATCCCCCAGGAGGGTTCTCTGTTCTGTTATCAAGTTATCTGTTACTCGACATCTGAGCACTACGTGGTCCAGCGTCGCAACAACCCGACAGGCATGACACAGGTTATCTTCTACCAAATTGAGTTCTCTTAGCTTTTGTCTATAGGGGCCGTGACCAGTTAAGAAGTGCATAAGTCCACTGTCTATCTCGATACTCAATTCCAGCCTCTCAGCCACGTCCGGTAATAATGCGTACAATCTTGTGGCCTTGGTTGATTCATTCCAGAAGTTCTGCCACGCACCGGTTAGGATTGTGGATATCTCTTGTTTGTTGTTGGCTTCGTTGTGGAGGATTTCAGTGACTTTTTCTCCGTTTCCATTCTTCAACCAGTACGTAGCTCCAAACTTCTTCACCTGGAGGTGTAGCGGCATAATCGCTGTTGCCACTTGGAGAGCCTCCACCGGCGTGGTACGGTATGCTCCAGTAAGTCGGAGCATTATTTGTCTTCCATTGTCCCGTTCGGGGGTCCTGTTGGAAAATAGCCCCTCCGAGATATTCTGATGTTGCATCTCTGTAGACGCGGATTGGCGCTGAAGGATCATAATGAACTTGAGAAATGCTGTTTGCCAAGGCCTTTTTTATATCCATAAAACAACGTTCATGCATCTGTTTCCATTTAAATATTTTTTACCTTTTTTTATCAGGAGTAACAAAGGTGCTAGTAATTTCGCAAAGCGTGGGATCTGTTGGTGGCAAAAGCAGCACAATCCGATGAATTAACGTAGAGATTTGATATCTTTTGGGGACTTAAAATTACTAATGGTGTCCCTAATTTTCTTTGATATTAGTTTTCTTTCAGGGTTGATTTCGAACTCAAAGGCGTCAAATTTAGAGTAACAGAGTTTTTCTTTTGAAATTGCTAAATGAATTCCTATTTCACGAACTTTTTGGAATAATTTTATCAGTGTTGCTAGGACTTACGAAAATACTGTGCCATGAAGCAAAAGATCATCAGCGTAGAAACTAACTATCTGTTGGTCTAGATCCTTAGTGAGCCTATTCATAACGATCCAAGGGCGCTAGATGAGGAGAGTAACACCCGTGGTGAGCGAGTCAGGTAAAACGAGTCCAGTGGCGGTATTACGACGCCGAGATATTATTGAGATTCTTTATCTAATTGAATAGAATGCTGAATATATATCTATGTTCACCATGTAGTTGTAATCCTTTAGCTTATAACGAGTTGACTTAAGCGACGGTTGATCATGTGGTTGCTTGTAAACAAACCGATCGAGGTATCGTATATCAACTGTAATTCGATATTCATTATTTGTTTTTTTTACCAAAACTGCTCTTGACATGTAGTCTGTCATCTCTTCCTTTAGTACACCGGCTGCTATTAAATCTTTCTTAAGTTGCTTAATTTGTGTTAATATATGAAGTGGTACTTCTCTTGTCTTATGTTCGAACGGCCATATTGACGGATGAATCTTGAGTTTCTTAACGTAGTTTCTCACTAAACCTATATCGCTCTGATCGTACATCTACACGCCACGAAATTTGTAGAGTAGGTGCTCACCTTGCGCCTTTTGTTCTTTGTCTAATTCCAGATTTGTGTTAAATTTTGATATGTCGAATAGTTTTATAGTGCGTTCAAGTCTCTGGTTAAGTTCTTCATCATCTTTATGTATGTGAAATGCTTCCTGTGTTTTGCAATTTTGCTTCAGTTTCTCTTTTTGAAGTTTTGATTTCAAAATTAGTGTAGATTTTGCCTATGATAGATGTCTTGTGGAAACGGATTGGTGTGTTCCTTATATTAGACACATATGGTTGTATCTGGTTGCCACTTGCAATGCATGGTAATATCCTAGCATTTAGTCTCTGTCCGAACTTCTGATTTGGTTAAAAAAAATATCTCTTTGCCATGCACATCTATTTTTATTACACTTTTTATGAATAAAAGTGTATGTGGCCTTATATAATAAAACTTACTTGGGTGGCGAAGGGTATCCTGTATTTTGTGTTTTACTGTGTTTTGTGTTTTACAAATGTACATATTTACTAACTTTTTACTAGTTTATATGTTTGGTTTTAAACTAGGACATATGGAAAACGTGGTTTTGTCTAAATTCAGCTTGGCTCTGTAATCTCTGTCCATCCATCCCGAAAATTGGATTAGTTGATTCTAATCGGAATTATGTTAAAAATGTGGGAAAAAAATGCTCCCAGAATTTCAATTCTTAACATCACACCTGTATTTAAACATATGACTTTGTTGGAAATTCCCTTTACCCTTGTTTCGGTTTGATAGTTTTTGCGTCCTTTGGAACAAAATTATTGCCTAAAATCGACAAATTTGAGCCGGTGTCTGAAATTAGTTCTTGTTTTCGACCTTTTGTTGATACAAAATTACTTGCTATCTTATGTTTTTCCAAAAGTGATATCGTGTATAATTCACGTATTACTGTTTTTTGGGGACAAATTAGCCTTGCTACTGGTAGGGAGTAACTTTCGTCAGTACCACCGAACTTAGTTTAAACAAACTTCGTCGCTGGGTTAAATGGGTCGCCATTCGTTAATGGTTGATCTTTATATGTGGGCGGATTTATAGTATGTGTGAGATTTGGCGGATGGTTAGGCGTGCCTGTGGGGATGAATTTAGTGTACCTGTGTGGCCAGCTGGTGGTGAGTTACCTCTTAGCATCTTGTTTACTAATAACTTATTCTATGCTTTTGATCTGTATTTTTACTAAAAAGAATAGTGAACAAAAGAAAAGAAGTCTCTATGTTTTCTGGTACTTTTGCGGTTGTCATCAACCAGAAAAAGCCATTCCTTTATACCACTTATTAAATAATTTCATATGTTTTAGCAACTTAAAGGTACACTCAGCAAATAACAAACTACTATCCTAAATATATTACGTCAGCAATATCTCAGATTTGCTAGCCAAAGTTATGTATGGTTTCTGAGGAAAAAATGAAGAGAAGGAAGTAACGGAAATGAATGCAAAAAATCAGAAAACTTTGTACTTTGTTTGCTAAGTTGGCCTGTATTGTTATTGTTCATTTATATGCCTATTTTTCATATAGCGGCAGGAACTGATAAATTGTTTGCCATGCATTTTTGAAATATTTCGTGTTTGATATTTAGGCTGTATTTGAAACGATGCTCTAATTATAGAAAATGGAAGCTTGTAGTTTTTAGCCATATTGGCAGAGTATGGATTCTGAGGTTCAGGATTGTTCTACAACTTGCTCTTTATTAGTTGGTACAGGTTTACCCAAAATTGGTACTAGATCAAAACAATTCATATGAGATGAATCCATTATCGAATCACACCTTTATTTTTGCTTCAATTTGAAGATAACTTGGAAGACAAAGCCACACTAAACACCGCTTGTATAAGCAGGTGCTTGGCTCAAAGTTCTTCCTTTGTTTCCTCTTGGCCTCCACCTACCAGGTGTATGCATAAGTAGTTTCCGGTTTACCTAAGAGATGGCGCCAGCGAAAAGAATGTAGCGTATTCATTTTACACATACGTCATTTGGTCCGTCAGACATTAAATTACAAACACACACAAGTTAAGTCCGCCAAACACTAGCGTCTTTGTTTTATCGTTCAGTGATCATGTCGAAGTTTGTGCCTGAAATGGAACATTTGCGGCACTCATTGCTTTTCTTATTTAATCAAAAGAAAAAGGCTGTTGAAAGTCATCGTGTGCTGGTATAAACATATGGTGAACACGCTCCATCGATTACAACATGTGAGACATGGTTTCGACAATGTAAAAGTATTGATTTCAATGTGAAAGACAGTGCGCGCTCTGGTAGACCACAAAAGTGCGAAAACGAGCAATTGCAGGTGTTATTGGAGGATGACCCAACTCAAACTCAACGGCAATTGGCAAAAACATTAAATGTGTCACAAGAAACAATCAGCAGACGTTTACGAGCAATGGTGAAGATCAATAAACTGGGTAAAAGGGTCCCACACGATTTGAATGAACGTAAAATAGAAAATCGCAAAGTCACTTGTAAAATGCTGCTTCAACGCCACGAAAAAAATCTTTTTGAATCGAATTGTGACGGGTGACGAAAAATGGATTTATTTTGAAAACCCAAAGCGGAAAAAATCGTGGCTTTCACCTGGCTAGGTCGGTCCTTCAACACCAAGGCCAAATCGCTTCGGCAAGAAGACCATGCTTTGTGTCTGGTGGGACCAGAGCGGTATTGTGTATTATGAACTCTTGAAGCCCGGTGATACCGTTAATGCACAATGCTATCACCAACAAATGATTAATTTAAATCACGCATTGATCGAAAGAGGACCGGAATGGGCCCGAAGACATGGCAAAGTGATTGTGTTACAGGACAATGCGCCATCTCACACAGCAAAACCAGTAAACACCTTGAAATTGTTTGGATGGGACATCCTTCCGCACCCGCCGTACTCCCCAGACCTGGCGCCATCTGATCACCTCTTCGCATCAATGGGGCACGCGCTCGCCAAGCAGCACTTCAGCAATTTCGAAGACGTTGGAAAATGGCTCGACGAATGGTTTGCCGCAAAAGACAAGCATTTTTTCTGGCATGGGATGCATCAATTACCTGAAAGATGAGCGAAATGTGTAGAAGCCGATCGCCAATATTTTGAATAAAACAATTAATTTCCCTTGAAAATTACGTGTTTTCTTTACCACAAAAACCGGCAAAAACTTATGCATACACCTTTTATGTAACGAATGTTTCCGAATAGCAGTTGCGATTCGATTAGATGCAGATGAAAGTCACAAATGCCAGGATTGTAATAGTAAAGAAAATAAAATTATTGCATGATTTATCTTGTTCCAAAAGATCAGGTGAACACCCTAGTCACTCAAATGTTAATGACATTACCTAGGTATAATGAGAGCACTAATCTTAGCTGGCATACCTGCACTAAGAGAAACAATTGGATATACCAGAATAGAGGGTGAAAGACCAGATGGGATGACTCTGTTACCTTGGAAGAGTGGCAAAACGTTAATTTGGGATTTCACATGCTCAGATACGTTTGCTCCTTCCAAGGTTCCGTTATACTCAATCTTGGTGGGAAACATCTCGAATCGAAATGAAACTAAAAAAGGAGAAAGTACATTATTAATTTGCCCGTTCTGCTTGTACTCACTGCATGGACATACCCGCATCAGCTGTAATCATTTTTTTAAGGTTTACTGAGGTTTGCAGATTAACCATAGATTATAATAATAATAAACCTGCTGAAAGAGACGTTAAAGATCACAATACTATTAATTATCGTTGGTTAAATTATACACTTGAGAAATATGGAGATGCTTTGCTTTGCTTCGTTGCATTTGATCTTGCTTTATACACATTGCGGCAATCGCGATAGAACCTTAACAATTTCGTTGTAACAATGACCGCTGGTTTCAATAAAATTAAGATCGGTGTAGAGGTATCACAAATTGAAATAACTATCAGAACCTAGGTAATAGAACCTATTGAATATCGTAAACTATCAGTTTTCCTATTTGATACGTCAAGATAGCAAAAGGAAATTCCAATGTAACTGAGTAAGAACCACATACTATAAATCGAATAACATTTGACTTAATACTAACATGCAAAATATTATTTCATATTATGCCGAAGGTTAAAATAAACATCTAAAGTATTTGACATATTCAACACTTATAAGTTCTAAATAAAGGTGAAATATTATATAGTTGTATACAAATCACAAAAGCGCGTGAACGTTATCAGCTCTGAAACAATATTTCAATTATTCCGAAGAATCCTGGAAGAAAGTTCAGTACTGTTTAACAATTTTCGATTTATTTTAGCTTGCAAGCGCTAACGTTGAAATAATCTTTGCTAAAACTATGTTTTAACATACTCTCATACAGAAGTTTCCTTATCAGCTGTTCTCAACACTGCGTTGACTCCATGATGCGTGAAGATTAAGAAAGCGGGGAGGGGTGATAAGTATGATAATATCACTATTCTACCCAAGAATAATTCCCCAATGAAGTTAATCGACGAAAAATCTTCGCCACATTCGGTACCACTAACAAAATTGTTGATACCCTACAGAGAGGCGAAAGTAAACTATGATTGGTTCACTTTGTTCATACTGCTAACTTTAAACTGATCTTGCTGCATTCAAGAGTCGATTTGAGTAACTTGCTTATAATAATTTACACCAAAAAACGTTAATTATTATTTCTTTCACAATTCGAAGAAAGTTAGATTCAAGTATCAAACATATGATAAAATCACTATGTTGTCTTCATACTCTGCCACACGAGTTTGCATGTAGTGTATACATGCGCGCGGCATGATAGAGGTTTACTTAATGAGTATAAAAATGCAAGCCTGGCTTCGAAATTAAATTTAAACGAAGAACAGTTTTAAGATGTTCATTTCCAAGCACAAATTTCAACACAACTGAGAATATTATAAAACAAATCAAAGAAATACTAATCTGTGTTACAACTTCCGCAAAATTTCCACTGCCATTCGTATATGATCACTTCGACGTCTGTTCCTATCACCGGCATGCAAGCGATAGATTACTGCCCCAAGAGATCACTCGTTCACTGGCGTTCGCTATAATGAGTATCATCTGTGCGCTTCGACTTCGAAATGAAGATCAACGAATATGCTGGCAACATATCAAATTGACAAGTTCGTGGTCTATGACGATAAAGTTTCAGAAATTATAGTTCATCATTAAATCTTTGCTACATAACACTTCACGGGAAACAGTTTATCGAAAACTGAGACCAAAATCTCTCGAAATTATCGGCACGACAGACATAGTGCTCGCACCTTAGAGGACAGGTTGGGTCTGAATTTCCGCGCAATCATCGGTTGTATAAAATACTAGTTTACGCATAAGGCTTTGCGCGAAAAATCCGGGTTTGACACGTAAAAACTCTTAGTTCTCATATATAAAAAGAAATTATATTACACAATCGACCTTATTAACATTCATAGAGCACAAAGGGCTCTTATACATTATCACGTACATCTGAATACATTACCAAATAAGGATATTAGAGTGCTAGATATCGAGTGTTGATACAGAAGCTAGCGCCTACAAGTCGCGATAGGTTTCTTTCTATGCCTCAGGCTAGGGATTTTCCCGTCTTCGAATACAAAGAAAACCAAGAAAAGCAAAACGATTTTAAATATATATATCCTCCATTGTTAAAATAAGGGAAATATCCTTATTAAACTTCATAGAAAAAGCGTAAAATATTTAGATTATTACGAGAAATACCAATCATTGATAACAAAACATGATTAAAGAAACAATATCTTCCATATTACCTTTTTAATTGAAATATATATAACTAAGCAAAGAAGTTTTAAAAATAGGCAACATTTTTTTAAAAAGTTAAGCATTTCAGTATAATATTGTAAGTTCATATTCATTCCGGTTACAATATTACAGAGAAGTGTAATTTTGTAGCCATTTGTATCGCACCCAATGTTTCATGGCGAAAAGAAGGCCTCAACTTTATAAAGGAAATAGGTAAGCGTATCGAAAGAATAAGCATGGCGGTTCAAAGAAGTAATGTTGCCTCAATACTGGTAGCTATGCCCGAAGGCAAACAATTGGATGAGATATTCCTACTGAAATTTTGGTTTACTCGTATTTGTCGGAACGTTTTTCGTCTTCCAAAATTATCAGTAGATAACTGTTTACATGAAGACTACCGTTGCAGCAAATAAAGTGTTTTCTGAAGGAACTGGACTATACATGGAGATGGAAGAATTGCATTTATTTTAAGGCCTTTAGGCAACCATGGCTAAGGTCGTATGGATGCTGATGGGGTGAATTGGTGGAATGAAGAAAGTGGGAGGAAACGGGAGTACCCCGAGAAAACCCACGCACACGGTGTTTGTCCAACATAAAGCCCACATAGCATGAGCAGGGATCGATCCGAAGACCCCTAGCACCATAGGTGAGTGCTCTACCAACTGAGCCACCGTGGCCCGGAGATGGAAAAGACGGGAGGTTCTGGTGGCCTGTTAATATATTTTGCGGCAAATGAGAAATCATGCAGACATTTCAATGATTTCGAAGATGTAATTGATGATCACGGTCTGCAGTGAATATGATGGTGGCCTTCCAAATTTGTAACGAAAAGGATTTCCATTTCTAATTTACATTATTGAATTAATGATGTTTTAACAGGAATATTATAAGAAGAACTTTTTTGTGGTCATTTGTAATTTGAAAGATGATCATATAATGTATTTTGTAAGCGGTAGGCAAAAACTACATGTGTTTTCGTTGTATCGAGAATTATTAATTAAAGTGTAATTCAATTATACACACTTTGATATAATCCACAATTAAAATAGATTGACTCTGATGGCATAAATACGGTTAAAATTAATTGATAAATTCACAAATATTTTCAATTATTAACACACATTATTAATAAACATATCAGACTCTAATTCAACACTTGACAGTTATTGAAACACTTCCAAATCAGCCAATCAAACGATGGAACAAATGATGGTTGGATTTTTTGAACCACTATAGTATAGATATTGTTCACTTAGTCACATACAATAGTTCTTGATGCACTGAAGAAATCATGCCTATAGAATGAAAAACGAACTGATGGAAAAATACAGTCTGCAAAAGATATCGAACTAAACACTTCTATTATCGGAAACCAACAATTAAAACTAAGTTGAACCTGGTTCTACCAACAGTTCGTAGAACTTGTCTTCCAAGACTGGGCCAAACTTATATGATTCACTAATCCCATCTAATCATCAGATGAACTCTTCTCGTGATAGTAATTGAAGTTACTATTTTATTCTCAACTGGATCCGAGATTGAAGGCGGGCATTTAATAGCTTTTTCGTTCTACTTGCTCACATCACTGCTCGCAATTCGACCTTTTGTTTGTTGTCATGCGTTGAACAATAAAACTTGCTTTTCTATTGTGAAACTGTGCCAAATACACGTGGATGGAACGTTGACAATTTCCCACATGCCAAATTTCTCCTTGTATGAATTATTCAATTGACCGTGCATAGTCTTGGAATTTCTAGTATGAAACATTCATGTATGAATAGCGTTTCATTATGGCTAAAACATTCAATTAGGTAACAATAATTCTGAATGATTATTATACATTACGCCTATTATAGTCTGCAGAAAATGTATTAAATTCAAGTTGTGAGTTATTTTTTTTCTACCCTGTTGTTATTCTTGTTATCTGAATAAACTATCTTACTTAAGAAGTATGAAATACATAAAATTGACTAAAGGTATTCATCGGATGGCGATAATATGAAATTGCCTACATCATTTATTTTCAAATTAATATTTAGGCATTTGTTTTACATATTTCTAATGAACGATTTCTGATTGATCTATTGATCTTTCGTAAGCTATGTTAATTGTTTTGTGATGAAGATGAATGAGATATGTAAAGATGTGGAATTTTCACGATAATATTTGAAATAGGCTCACTGTATGTATCATTAACGCCATATTAAAATTAAAATATAAAAGTCGGTATCCAAAATCATGCTGTTAATTTAGCTCATTAAAAATTGTAATTAATTTCATAATTTGATCATTAAAAAATACTTCTAATTGCATTATGTTTGAAGGTTTGAAATTCAAGAATGAGAAGCAAAATCTTATATAGTTCTTGTTTATAATTATTGCTGAGATTCAACGTTTTAAATTTAGATAATTATTTTTAAGATAATAATTTTTGAACACGAAGGGAAACAATGTGCTTTGTACATTTTTTTTAATTTACAGGAGAGAGAAATCCACAGTTCGCATTGCATATAAGTGCACAATTTTATTTGGAATTGGCGAAATACACATATCCTATCCATGTATGATAGTTCTTAAAAATGACTTTCAAAGAATAATCAAATAGTGATATTATCTTAATTTGGCCGAAAATGAACAAAGCACGTTTTTCCTTGTATGTTTCAAATGTATGTATACGTATAGTTAATTTATTCGAAAAGCGCTTTTTACTGTAAGGAAAAACTTTACTACGTATTGTTGAGGAATACGGAAACATAAAAAGAATGCTAACAATGCTTTAACGACAATATGAGTCAATCCTTCGGTTGTGTTTATTTAGTGTACGTTAATGTATGAATATTTACAAGTTTGATGTTATTGTTTAAACATACACATGGTTTACGTATAATGGTTTTATTTTTCCATTATTTGTTCTTATCATTTAAACATTTAAAACCCTTAAACAAATGTTTCACCATTTGTGATTCTTGAACGTAGAAACAGAAGATTAAATGTAGTCATTTCAGCATAATTTGGCGACAGCTAACACAAAACTTTGTAGATTTAAATTATATTCTTCACGAGAGGGGGGATAATAATGAGAGAAATTGATAAATTGAATGAGGAGGCATTTGTTGTTCATGCTTAAGAAGGCCAAGCCAATTTTAATGAACTGGACCTAGAAAAAAATAATGGGAATGATTTAGCATATGTTGGAAGAGGCATACGTAAAATGGAACCGTCTTCAAAATAGCAAGCCGATCAACACCAATTAATAGGAAGGAAAAACGTGTGACACAAAAGAAACAAAAATCAGAACAAGAACTGGAGTTCGCAGGAATTGAGTACCTTTTTAGCCAAATTACAGGCAAGTTAATGAAGAAACAACTGAACAACGGAGATAATCTATTAAGTGATTTAGCTGAATAGCTGTGGAAACATACCAAATTCTTTCTCAACAAAATTGCAAATAAATAAATCATTGAAGGGGGATCTTTAAAAACATCAGGATTAAATTAGCAGCAATCGATTTAGGATTCGCATTTACCACCTACAGTTAATTTACATGCTAGTTCTGGACATTATACTCAGAAGTTAAATTTAAAACTATGGATTTGTACAGCTTCAGCCTTGCGGTCAAAATTCAATAACTTTGCTTAGATATGAACATAATCTAAGATAATTTGTCAAATTGTGAGTATACTTCACAGTTAGCGACATCTATTATTCTAGAATAGTTTTATGTTGTCTGTTGCATTGGTCCTTATTTAATGAAGTGTATACTCAACAATGAATTATGAGATACTGAAAGAAATTGATTGTCTTGGTTTGAAAATTATTTTCTTCAACTGTATTTCAGTATAATAAGGTTATTTATTCTTAGAATAATAACACATATTATTTCAACATATAATATTTGAATATGTTCTTCTTATGTATAAATTTTAATTTCCTCTTTTGTTTTTTTCAAGACACAAAGAGAAAGAAAGAAAGATTACTAAAGAGAAAGATATGGTCTCTCAAGATGAAGAAGAAATATCGCTACCATTGGAAGAACAAAAGCCAAACGAGCCGTTAAATTTGTCAACTTTTCATGAATTTAAATTCAGAAAAATGAGTTGTATATCAACAAAATCAGAAGAAGAATTTGCTGGTGCCTGTTCCCAAGATCATTACAGTTCAAGGTATGTCCCGATCCGAAGAACGTTTACAGTTATTTTGATTACCTAAATACTAAATTTCCATTTGTTCACTTGATCTATCTGCTATTATAGAATAACTTTCATGAAATCTGATGCCGCAACTCTTACAAAAGTAGTAAAGTGCAGGGACATAACCGGAAAAAATCTTCAGGTTTTTTAGCGAGGTTTTAGGAAGCCCAGTACACTTAATTAACCATACCCAATTCCTGAAGTAACGTACAGAAAAGCCTTCCTTATAACCAATAATATGTGGTTTACCTGGGTTGAGGCTAAACCATAAATATGTTACTTCTCATGGTTCTGGTCACGGGACGAGGACACTGTCTGTACCAAATAAAACCACAAAATTATGTTATTCTGGTCTAGTTATTATGTTTACATACGTCCGGTAGCCTAGCAAGAAAGAGTTCTTCCAATAGCTATCTAGGCACAGGGTTATCGAGACACAGTGTCCGGGCGTAAACACCCTTGTCAAATTCGTTTTCTTCGCGCAATGTGTGATTTTTAAGGAAAGAAATAGCACAACTGTAAGCTAAAGTGTTAATAACATAAATTAAAAGATAAGATGAAAAAAAAAATATATAGAACAGGTACAATTAATTATTAACAAAAGAGCAGCAAGAGAGTGTTCGAAAATTCTGAATTACAAGGAAAATGTACAATTTAGAATGCCCTTTAATTTCTACTTTAATATTTAAGTCGGCATAATAACTTAAAATAATATTACCTGATGGCAGCTACTCTTAGTAACGCGATGACTTAATGAAGACGAAGCAGCGAGGCTTAAATCGAGAGTGATGATGGATACACGAGTGACCGGTTGAGAATCGTGGGGAAGATGGACGACTAGCGACTTAGTTCATGGTTTCAAAGTTCCTTCTTTGTTCATGTCTTGTTGTCTTCCCACAGTGCGCGATATCTTGTGGTCCAGATGTCTGACCGCTGGCGCGAATGGAGGGGATTAGAGGGGACTCCTAACCTCCGAAGTTCAAGTTTTACTTTTTGAACTTTAAAAAATCCATTAAGAAATTAGGTAAGTTTTTTTTATTCCTTCGTGTTGGTGCAGACGTAAGAGCAAAATAGAGCGGGTTTTGTCTCTTGAACTTTTTAATGTGCAGAGCACATATTAAATCAGTTCATTGTAAAACAACAAGTGGGGTGTTTTCTCCCAAGTGCAGAGCTTGTGGACGAATTTGGTTTGGCTTTTTGACTATCAGAAACGGAATTGGACTTAACTCCAAAATCTCTTAGAACGGAATGTTTGAGAGTGTGTGCTGATATTCGCTGCTCTGTTTCTCTTGCCTCCACTTTTCGCCCACATAGATCGCGAAAATATATCTCTGATTAACCCAGAGAAAGGTGTTGGATCATCCATATAAGGGCATGAAACGTTGAAGTATTCCATTGTTACAGCGGATTGTTGTATGATTTCCTGAATGCCATCATATCTTAGAAACAAAAGGATGAACTTCCATGACACGAAAAACACTGAATATGTGTGTCTATGTGTGTGAGCAGAGGTTTTCCGTCCCCGGTTCCAGTCCATACATAGTTACACAAAAAAGTTAACATTTGCTTTGGTGCCCTTGAGTATACCATTCTTTCTCCCTTTCTACACACACAGATAACTACGCAACAATAAATCGTTCGCAGAACGAAAGTTTTATGTTGGAATAAGAACTGACGAATAAAGGAAAATGTTCTTCCCACTTTTCTCAGAATACGTAGCTGTGCCAAAATACTTGTCTTTATATTGAATTCCTATTATATACAAACATGACTGGTTACATCCGAAGTCAATTCAACTGAAAATCTTATCAGAATGATAGTGCGCATTTAAGTAACTATCTCTATGATTTACGACACTCTCAAGTTCATCATCGTAGTAACAAACGTCGTCATAGGATTCTATCCTAAGCAGGATCAAGCCAGTTCTAATCACGAACACATACCTCTCGGATATCCATTCTCAAATTGTCCTCCCTTCCCTAAGAAGTTTAAGTGTTCCAAAGTTTCGGTCTTCGGTTTTCCTCCGGTTTAACAATCACCACAAAACATACCAGGTGAATACATAAGTTTTTGCCGGGTTTTGTGGTAAAGAAAACACGTAACTTTCAAGGGAAATTAATTTTGTTTTATTCAAAATAGTGGCCATCGCCTTCTACACATTTCGCCCATCTTTTAGGTGATTGATGCATACCATGCAAGAAAAACTGCTTCACTTTTGAGGCAAATCATTCGTCGAGCCATTTTCCAACGTTTTCGAAATTGCTGAAGTACTGCTCTGCGAGCACGTGCCCCATTGATGCGAAGAGGTGATAGTCAGATGGCGCCAGGTCTGGAGAGTACGGCGGGTGCGGAAGGATGTCCCATCCAAGCGATTTCAAGGTGTCTTTTACTGGTTTTTTCTGTGTGAGACGGCGCATTGTCGTATAACACAATCACTTTGCCATGTCTTCGGGCCCATTCCGGTCGTCTTTCGATCAATGCGTGATTTAAATTAATAATTTGTTGGCGATAGGGTTGTGCATTAACGGTTTCGCCGGGCTTCAAGAGTTCATAATACACAATACCGCTCTGGTCCCACCAGACACAATGCATGGTCTTCTTGCCGAAGCGATTTGGCCTTGGTGTTGAAGGACCGACCTAGCCAGGTGAAAGCCACGATTTTTTTGCTTCAGGTTTTCAAAATGAATCCATTTTTCGTCACCCGTCACAATTCGATACAAAATGGATTTTCTTTCGTGGCGTTGAAGCAGCATTTCACAAGTGACTTTGCGATTTTCCATTTGACGTTCATTCAAATCGTGTGGGACCCTTTTACCCAGTTTATTGATTTTCACCATTGCTCGTAAACGTCTGCTGATTGTTTCTTGTGGCAAATTTAATGCTTTTGCCAATTGCTGTTGAGTTTGAGTTGGGTCATCCTCCAATAACACCTGCAATTGCTCGTTTTCGCACTTTTGTGGTCTACCAGAGCGCGCACTGTCTTTCACATTGAAATCACCACTTTCAAATTGTCGAAACCATGTGTCACATGTTCTAATCGATGGAGCGTGTTCACCATATGTTTATACCAGCACACGATGACTTTCAACAGCCTTTTTCTTTTGATTAAATAAGAAAAGCAATGCGTGCCGCATATGTTCTTTTTCAGGCACAAACTTCGACATGATCACTGAACGATAAAACAAAGACGCTTGTGTTTGGCGGACTCAACTTATGTGTGTTTGTAGTTTAATGTCAGACGAACAAAATTACGTATGTGTCAAATGAATACGCTGCATACTTTTCGCTGGCGCCATGTCTTAGGTAAACCGGAAACTACTTACGCATACACCTGGTATTCGTTATACAAAAAGGAACAACAACAAAAGAACAAAGAATATGAGCAAATAAAGAAATTTATGCAATCTACCTACGAAAAACATGAAAAAAGAAGAGACAGATCAGAAACATATAGGGAGATATATGGAAGTAAGGAAAAAAAAACAACACAAAATGACAAGATAAATAGACCATCGATTTATCAATTGAAACAACTCTAGAAGAAAATGAACAATTTCCTTAATGGAAGGAAAAAACATGAAAAAGTGGAGAAAAATGTTTAATAATATCAGTAAGTTCATCGTTAAGGACGTTGCTGAATTTCATTCCGGCCAAATGAATGTAGCCTGGACCTACTTTGGTTCAAAGAAACACAGACAGATAATTAGAAAGACAGACAGATAAGAAATTCACTATGTGCCAGCAAAAGGGAAAACTAACTTATCAATATTTTACACAAAGTATTTTTCTATGTTTTCAGACAGACTTATGAGCATTAAACACAAAAATTCGCAGAATGTTCTGACCAATACTATATCCTACAATAGTACTTTTCCTTGGGAGCTCAAATATTGCTGATTTGGACCTTAATGTTTTCGAATTCATGGACAAGGTTGCCATCAGTCTATGACTCTCCATCCTTCCGACGTGAAGCAAGGAAATATACTCAAGTATATATTCGGATCTGAAGAGGAAACCAAAGTTCATATTTAATAAAATTATCTTGCAATAAATATATAATAAATTCTATTGTAATATCATTTATTCTCCTGAAAGTGTGTTCAATGCTTCATGAAGTGGGGAGAACGAGGAAGCCAAGATAAAACATCATGCATACCAATGTGAAAGTTGCTATAATTTCCCTAGGTTCTACAGCCAAAAGTAATATAATGTACCTTACAATAATGGTGCTGTAATCGTCTTTCAAAATACAGATGAAAAAACACCTGTTGAGAGGGATCAGCTTATCCATTTTAAACCTGATACTGATGGACCCAGGACCCTACCTTCTTCATTTCAGCATGGAGACTATAACGGACCTCCTTCTGTTTCCGTATTCAAACTGATTATATCAATACGAGTTTAGATTACCTGTAATTACACAATTTAATCAACTTCTCCACGCAGGTGAATTGACTTAGCAATATATATTTAATACCTACCTTAAAATGGAGTTGATCAGGGAACTAAAGTGGGTTAGGGAACAAATAAACCAGCACGCGGAGAACAAGTAATGGATCAAGGATTATATCCAATCTACGGTAGCAGACGAAAGTTGGCCTTTGTTGAAACCAATCGTACTATTATAATCATTTTCACATCCAAAAGAATCAGATGATACTATAAAAACTTATTATTTCTATCTCCGCGATAGCTCAATCGTAAATGGCTCAATCGGATCTTTCTCTGCTGATACGAAGTGGAATTCATGGGAACAAGCGCATGGGTTTTCTCAATGATCACCCGTTTCCTCCCATCTTTTTCATTGGCTCAACTTATCTCATTATTCGGCCTGAGGCAAATTGCCTAAAGGCCTTATATTTAGTTTTAAAAAATCTTAATTTGATCACAAGGAAAGTTTAAACTGGAACATCTGTAGGAAGTTCAACACTCATTCCGACAATAGATCTAACCCTATTTGAATTTGACATGCAATTTTGACTTTAGACCAAATGCAATTTCCAGTTAGATTTGTACATCCAATTACAAGTAACAAGTCTCAATAGCAAACTACGGATAAATTGGGTCTTTTTTTGTAAAACTGTGCTTTGTCATGATCAGGACAATGTGGCTTTTTACGCGTTCGTCCGGTATGTAACATAAAACTAAGAGAGTTGTGGCACTAAAAGGGTTAAGAAACGGTGACATAGAATATTTAAAATTATCTGTTCATTCAAAAATGGATATATACATATATATATACTAGAGTTGAAAAAAGTTTTTCTCATCGCTTAGGTGATTGGTACAGTCCCGATGAAATTATTCTTATTTTTAATGTAATGGAACGAACACAACTGTTTAGAACCTCCTGGAATTTTTCTTATAAACGTATAGTACTATGTAAAACCTAATACAAGATTTCGATAAATAAGTACACGGATAACGACGGGTTCAGCTAGATTTGGTATGATACTATCCCAAAACTGTAGAATTTATAAGTTACATTTAGGACAATACGTCACATTCTTTGTTTCTTAAATCAAATTAGCAGCATATAAGCAATACGAGAAATACTTCGAATAAATATATCGAAGATGTGTTTTGTTTGATTGTCCTCTGTTTGTAGATCGTTCAATTTGTTCTTATTTTTGTAGAGGTAGAGAAAGAGGATTGGAAGATTTTATTGAATCAAACGAAGAGAAACCATTTTCACGATCAGTGGAGGAAGAGAAATTTAAATTACCTTCAATTTCGCAAGATTCTTCTGGATTTAAAGACAGGAGATCTGGATACTCAGTTTTACCACAAAAATCAGACACATACAAACAGAAGATCTATTCAGAAGCTAACAGTCGAAGGTATGAATGTGAAGTGGCACGTTTACAAATATTTAAAGAATTTGATTTTTGTTTTCTGTTGTTGCTAAATTTATATTTTTTTTTCTTTCAATTGTGACAGATTTACGTTTCTCTAGAAAGAAAGAGTGCTATGCAGAGAAAAACAGTTATTCGGTAAATTAATTGCTTACCATATGTATATTACTTGATAACCAGATAGATGAACTCATATTAAATATGAAGATACTAAAATAAAGAGGAACTAAAGGTGTAATCAATTGATATACACTTTTGATATCGAACAACATTAAAATAGATTGACTCTAATGGCATAATTATGGTTTAGACTAATTGATAAAATCACAAATATTTTCAATTAATAACAAACATTATTAATAAACTTATCTGACTCTAATCCAACACTTCCAACTCAGCCATTCAAACGATGGAACAAATGATGACTAGTTTGTTGAACAACTAAAGTATAGATATTGTTCACTTAGTCACATACAACAGTTCTTGATGCACTGAAGAGATCATGTCTATAAGATGGAAACTGAACTGATATTACGTCCGGAAAAATAAGTCTGCAAAGAGACATCGAACTAAACATTTCTAATATCGGAGACTAGCTGATTTTATTGAAGTCAACAAGTGTTTCACGAAATAAGTCTAATGATCAGTAGAACACTTCTCTCGATAGTAATTGAAGTTACTATTTTATTCTCAACTGGATCTGGGATTAAAGGCGGACATTTATAAAAATAAAAAATTCGTTCTACTTGCTCATACCTTTGCTCGCAATTCGACCTTTAGTTTGTTGTCATGAGTTGAGCAATTTCTCTAATGTGGAACTGTGGCAAGTACACGTGGAAGGAATATATAACTATTTCTCACGAGGAACGGTCACAATATGTTGTCACTAAATCCTAAGGAACGTACTGTATCTGATAGAGAATGGTGAGATTCGAAGAATATCAAAATTAAAACTGCAATCAATGGAGCGGAGCAAGGGGGAGAGTATCTCGAAATTCACAGAAGTTAAATAAACAATATATCCACGCTGATTCAGAATAAAGGACGTTATTGTCTGTAGGTGATTTCTGGTTTCGATAGAAGAAAAAAAAGTATGAACATGGGTAAAATTCCGCTTCGTTTCGGATATGCATTGTTTCCAACTTTGAGCCCAAATTCGACGCCTAGCAATGGGAAGAAATGAATAAATCTTAATAACTCAGAAACGACTCATTGAACAAAAATATCGTTTGCGGAAAGTGGTTTCTAGCAACATGGTAGACATCAGCAGTGAAAACACGATGTCACCGGTTAGTCAATGATGCTTTCAAAGTACAGTGTTTATTTTTTTCAAATGGCACTACGTCCTATTATTGGATATTAGACATCATTTAGGGGTGATAAAGAACATATTTAAAGCACACAGCAGTGTTGCACACTATGGATGATACTGAAAGGTTTTCGCAACCTTATGCAAACTATGGGTCAGTCCATCTCAAATCTTTTAGCTTTGTTGATCGACCCCTTTCAAAACATAGTAATAATACTTATATTCTTTATATAAGAAATGTTCAAAACGGTATTCGGTTATTTCTATCCCCATTGATTAATTAATGACGACGGTTTTGCAGTTGTGTACAAAAAATGTAATAAATCCCTGCTGGTGTATCATAGGACATCCAAACAAAAGCATTTCTTCCTTTAAAGTTTGTTTGATAATTTTAGTCCTCTGCGTAATTAAACTAGTCAAAATGGTGTCCAAATATGATTATCTAAACAGAATCAATTCCTGCTTTAAGGGTGCTATTTTGCACGGTTGGAATTGAATGTTAACGTTGATCTTATATACACTATTACACAGAAAAGAGTATTGAATGAATACAGAATATGGAGGCTAATATGAGGTTACTTAATTATTTTTATGAAGTTCTGAAAATACAAAAATTCCTATTTATTCGTATTTGAGGCCAAATATCTCTGGTGGGACAAAACATATAAATCTATTATTTTCACATATTATAGGGAGAACATATAGTAAAGTTTCAATTTTGATATTTCTGTTTGAAAAGAGTTCCAGATTTGCAAATTGGGTGTAAATAATACTCGTGCGCGCTTTGATAAACATATTATTAATATGCATAACGTACGATTTTTTGAATTTTCAAAAATTCATAAAAAATAAGAAACCACATATAAAACCTCCTATTTTGTATAAATTCAATATACTTTCGGTTTATAATAATGTACAAAAGATCAACGTTGGCGTTTAGTCGCTTCCGTGCGAAACAGCACCAGTAAAACAGGAATGAATTTTGTTTTGACAATCACATTTGGATACCATTTTGACTAGTTCAATTAAGTTTAGGCTTTTCACACAAAGGATTATAATTATTAAGCACTTTAAAGGAAGAAATGGTTGTTCTATGATACATCAGTACGGAGATATTATATTTTTGTAAACGACTGGAAAAGCAGCGGTCATTAATTAATCGATAGAAATAGAAATAAAAGAATAGACATTTTGAACTATTCTTGTGTAAAAAATATAAATATTATTATAATTATTATTGAAAGAGGCCGAGTAATTAAGCTAGATGATTTCAGATGGACTGACCCGTAGTTTGCACAAGACTGCGAAAATCTTTCGGTTTCATCCATTATTTGCATCACTGTGGTGCGTTTTTATCCTCTTTATCATCACTAGAAGATGTCAAAGATTCAATAACACGACGTAATGCCATTTGAAAAATTTAAATATTATAATTGGTTGGCAATACTGACAAACTGGTTGCATCGTGTTTTCACTCCTCATGTCCACCATGTTGCTAGAAACAAATTTCCGCAAACCCGAATTTTCGGTTCTGACTTATTGAGAATTATTCATTTCTTCACATTGCTCAAAGTTGGAAACACTGTAGCTCCAAAACGAAGCGGATTTCACCCATGTTCATAGGAACTTTTATACTTCTTTCGATGTCATGAATCACCTACTGAAAATAACGTCCTTTATTCTGAATCAGCATGGATATAACCTTTAACTTTGTGAGTTTCGAAGTCTCGCATCTCCCGCCTAGCTCCGCTCCCCGTTGTCCATCGCATCTTAAATTTTGGTATTCTTCGTATCTCACCATCCTCTGTCAGGTACACTGTTTCATTCGGATCTCAGCGACAACGTACCATACCCTCCCCTGGAAGATTACATATTTGTCCTTGTATGAATTACTCAATTGATTGTGCGTTATCGTGGAGTTTCTCGTATGAAACATTCATCTATAGATAATGTCCATTTCAAATAACATAATTAATTAGGCTATGCAAAAATCATTCTGACTGATTCATATACATTACATATATTATAATATGGAAAAATTATTTGAATATCTGAAATATGAGATTTAATTCAAACCAAGTTATCAGTCACAATTTTGTAGTTCATTGCTGTACCTTTTAGTTGAATAAAATATTTAGTTTAAGGACTAAAATTCTTGTGAAATATATAAAACTGATTAAATAAGCATATGTATAATGACTACTAACAACGTGCTGAAGATAAATATATGCTAATCTTCCGTTTATATTTATTTGGTGCACGTTAATATATGAACACAAGTGTGATATTATAGTTTGAACATACACATCGGTTATGTGTGAGGGATTTATTTATCCATGATTTGTTATAACGATTTAAATATTTTGAAATCCTTTCATGCTGCACCATGTGTTATTCTTTAATGTAGTTGGAATAGATTCAGTGAACCCGTATCTGCATAAATTGGCGACAATAAATATAAAACTTTGTATACTTATATTTTGTCATACATGGCATGAAACTATTATCAGATAAGCTAGCCGATCAACACCAATCAACACGAAGAAAGAACGTGTGAGGGAAACGAACAGAAATCAGAGTAAGAGATTATGACCGAACGGAATGAGGATATATTGCAGACGGAGTTCGTAGGAATTGAGTATCCTTTTTACTAAAACTACATGCAAGTTAATGAAGGAACATGTGGGCAATATATATATAATCTATTTAGCTGGCTAGATCTTCAAAGGGAAGTGAACACCTTTATATAAACCTAAGAAAAATGAAAATAAACAAATCATTGAAAGAAGATCTTGAAAAGAATCGGGATTAAAATAGCAGCACTTAGGATTTGCATTTACTGTCTATGTAGAATTTCCATGCTGGTTCTGGCTAGTATACTAATTAGTTGAGTTTACACTATGGACTTTGAATAGATTCAGCATAGTGGTAAAAATTAATTAACTTCTTTTAAATGTGAACATAATCTAAACGATACCAAAATGTGAGTACACTGGATAGTGAACGGCATCTCTTATTGTAGCTTATAGTTTTAAGACGTGTATTGCATTGTCGTCAATGAAGTGCAGATTCAGCAATTAATTATGACACATGAAATATGATATACTGGCCCAATGCCTTAAGTGGCTTGATTTGAAAATTATTTTAATCATAATTATTTCACTTCAATAGAGTTGCTTAGGCTTCGAACAATAAGACATACTATTTCAACATTTAATATTTAAATATGTGCTTCCCTTTTATTTTAATTTCCTCGTTCTTTCAACATACGATATCAGTGACGAGATAGAAAATATCTCTAAGAATGAAGAGGAAATATCACTTCCGTTGGGAGACCAAAAGCCAAAAGATCTGTTAAATTCGTCAGCTGTTGATCAACTTAGATACAAAAATATTGGTTGTATATCAAGAAAGTCAGAAGAAGAAGTTACTGGCGCTTGTTCCCTGGATTATTACCGTTCAAGGTATGTCTAGATCATAAGAATATTTACAGTTATTTTGATTACCAAAATACTATATTTCCATTTGATCAATTGAGCCATCTGTCATTAGAAAATAACTTCTATGACATTTGATGTCACACCTCTTACAAAATGAGTAAACTCCGGGACATCACCCGAAATATTACCGACAATTTATTCAGATCCTTTACCGAAGTTCCAGGAAGCTCAATTGACCAAAATAGTTATTTTAAACGTCTAAAGCAACATACAGAAAAGTTCTGCTACGTCAATTCAACTTACAATGTTATCAGAAATATACATTCAAGAGAAAAGCGCAAAAATTGAGCAGACTTCAAAGGTAAAATTCTAATGATATCTGCACTTAACTATCAAACCCTGTGATTTATGCAACTATCAACTTCATCGACACAATAGCAAACGTCGCTATGGTATTATTCCCTGAGCAAGATCAAGTCCGTTCTAATCACGAACACATACCTCTCGAAGAACTTTTCTGAACTTGTCCTCCCTAAGATATTTCGGCCTTTCAGAAGTTTATGTTTTCAGTATCCCTCCGGTTTACCAACCATCACCAAGCATGTTCTCTGGACTTAAAGAAACGGCAACAAAAGGACAATGCACCTAAGCACATAAAGACATTTATGTAATCTGTCCACGAGAAAAATGAAAGCAAAATAATGACATATCAGATTAATGGAAGTAAAATCAGAATGAAATATCAAAGCACAAACTGTCAAATTGAAAAAACATCGACATATCAAGTGAAACAACTCTTGAAGGAAATGAACAGAACTCAAGGCTTGTGATGTGTCTGATGAAGCCAGGTAGTTAGTTAGTTTGTTAAACTGCTACACGATTTTAGTTTTTAAATAAAACGTATTGCTTTGCTTATCTATTTCTTTGTTTTATTTAAGTATATAATAGCAAAGCTTAGATATGGAAAATATCACAGTTTCTGTAGGATGTTCGGCGCTTATTTCGAGGAGAGACCTAACCTCATCTGATTTTAACATGCCATTGCTTGTGCATCAAAGGCAATTTCCAGTTAGATTTGTATTCTCCATTACAATAAATAACTCTCAATAGCAAATAATGGACACATTTCGTCTTTTTTCCAAAACTCTGTTCGGACATGCCCAAACATACGTGGATTTTTCACCCGTTCATTGGGTATGTGATATAAAAATGAAATAAAATAAAATGCACATCAAGGCAACTTGTCATCTACATCAAGTATTACTCTTACGAGAAACATTGTATAGAGAAAAGTTCTTTAATATTTAGTCAAATAACATATATGTTTGCTAGTTTAATATTATCTATTGATTTGTTCGTTCCTACTTTAATTGATTAAATAAATAATACTGTGATATTATATTTTTTAAACTAAGCCAAGCCATGATAATGATTTCTATAGGTACCTAATATTTTATAACAACAATAAATTGCATTGTCGCTGGATTTTTAATTAACTTTAGAAGCACTCTCCTTATTTCTTGGAATATTTACTAACCCACTAGACCTCTGAATTCGGCACATTTCAGATTTAGTTCTTAACTATATAGAATATAAAAAGAATATCTGCATGTATAAAATGGATATATGTGTATGTTTAATATGTTCTAGCATATATCCGGAAAGCCTGGAGTTATTTCAACCAAACCTGGTACAAGTATCACTTATAATCTGGAAAAATAAATTGGGGAAATGAGAAACCCCTAGCCTTCAAGAAGAATGCTGTGACATGTAAAAATAATCTTAAACGACCTATACTAGTTTCAAAACCTTAGTTTCTGGCGTCGCGTAGATGATTGATACAGCCCCGATGATATTTAAGCTCACCTTTAGTCTAATGGAACGAATAGAACTATTTTCAAACTGGAGAGGAGAACAGAAAGTGAAATCAATTGATGTACAGATTTGGTATCGTGCAAGATTAAAATATATAGACTCCAAAGTCAACAATACGGTTTGGACTAATTGATGAATTCACAAATATTTTCAATTAATAACACACATTAGTAATAAACTTATCTGACTTTAATCTAACACTTGAAAAGTATTGAAACACTTTCATCTTACCAATTCAAACGATGGAACGAATGGTGGATAGTTTGTTGAACGACTAAAGATAGATATTGTTCACTGTTAGTCACATACAACAGTTCTTGCCGTATTGAAGTGATCATGTCTATAAGATGGAAACTGAACTGATAGAATGTTCGAAAAAATACAGTCTGCAAAAGATATCGAACTAAACACTTCTAGTATCGGTGACCAACAATTAAAAGTAAGTTGAACGTGGTCATACTAACAGTTCGTAGAACTTGTCTTCCAAGACTGAGGCAAACTTATATGCTTCACTAAATCCGTCCAATCATCAGATGAACTCTGCTCGTGATAGTAATTGAAGTTATTATTTTATTCTCAACTGAAACCGAGATTTTAGGAGGACATTTGTTAATTTTTCCAGTCTACTTGTTCACATTACTTCTCGCAATTCGACCTTTTTGTTGTTTGTTGTCATGGGTCAAGTAACAACATTTTTTTTTAAATATGAAACTATGTCAAATGTACGTGGCTGGAATGTTTACTGTTTATCAGATAGAATCATCTTTATTATAGTGGGCGTATTTCGGCCTCAAGGGTCGATCTTGCAACACAGAAAAAAAGAAAATATAATGTCTAGAATGGAAGTAGTTATTATGAATTAATAGGTTCACAATATACATCCATGTAAGAGTATAATACACAATAAGTACAAAAAATACATGTTATGAAAGACAATAAATTGTGTTCTGAAGAAAATAATTTTAAAACACATAATACACACAAAACAGTAATTGACATGACGAAGTGATACACTTAAATAAAAAGGAATATACAAAGAAGAGAATAACAAAATTGAACGTTAATAATGAAAAGTTTAATAGTTCTTTACCTTTGTGTAATGCGTCAACCTGTATTGAAGTAGTTCAGCAGCTGTGTGATAGATCATTCTTTGAAATGAAGATGCGATACTAAATTATATTCGAAAGTTTGAAACTTTGGGTTTGTTGTCAGTGACTTTGGTAGTTTATTCCATTCTTTTGTGGTTGCTGTGAGAAAAGATTTACTATACAATGTAGTTTTGTAAATCGGAACAGTGAGTTTGTGTTATATGTGTTAAATTAGCTTGCTTATTTGATTTTATGTATGGTCGAATTTTGTCGTATATCTTCTCTTTTGTCGTCTATTTTCTCCTATTTTTTTATATTTAACCACCTAAGTCTCTTGAGATAAGGGGATATGTGTTCTTTTCTCTTAACATTAAAAATAAATTTGATACTACTGTTTGAACTTTCTGTAGCTTATAATTTAAAATATTACTTTAGTCATTGTAGACCAAGGAACGACCAAGTCTATATTAGACATAATAAGAGTTTTAACCAAATGAACCTTCGTTTCTGATTTTACAATATGTTTGAGAGGATGTACGCATTTCAATTTGGAAATTGAATTTTTTACTGTGTGTTTAACATGCGCATTCCATTTTAAGTTTGAATCAAAGGTTACGCCAAGATTCTTTGTAGCACTGGCTTGCTGAATTGGTATATTATTGATCGTGGGGAAGTCTAGGTTCAGCTCTTCAATTTTCTTTACGTTGGCTGGGGGGCTAATTAACAGCATGGTATAAAACATTGGGCCTAACATATTACCTTGTGGAACTCCTTGATTAATTTGAAGCCACCTCGATATTATTGGAGAATCATTCGTATTAATTTTCACACATTTTTGCCTATTCTGCAAATATGACTGGAACCAGTTAAAGGCATTTTTACCTATACCGTAGTATTTTAATTTTTCTAAAAGAACAGTATGATTAATGGAATCAAATGCTTTACTATAATCGAGAAACATCGAAAATGTTATTTTCCCTGATCTATTGCCTTTGTTAGGTCATCTACAACATTTACAAATGCTGTTGTTGTAACGCGTTGTTTCCTCAAACCTGACTGGTGAGGAGAAACGTGGCCCGAGAGAGTCAATGAACAAGTTGGTCTTTGACTAGTCGCTCAATTACTTTGGACATGATCGGGAGAACACTTATTTATCTGAGGTTTTGTACGCTAAGAGTAAGAAGTTTTCGGGACGGTGTTGACCACAGCATTTTTCTATCGGTTGGGAAAGTACAATGTGCACACGAGCAATTAATTGTATAATTAAGACTAGTTAGACAGTACGATATACAGAGTTTGAACATCCTTAAATCAATTCAGTCATGACTCCTTGCATTTGATTTTAATTGGTTAATTATTTTAATAACTCAAGTTCATTAACATTTTTAAAGGTGAAGTGTTCTACTATTTTTTTTCTTTCTATATGAGTTGATTAATTGCTCTTATTTATTTGTATTGGTTAGCTGAATTTACAAAATACTGATTAATAGAATTCGCATTTAGAAGGTATAATGGTAGACTGATTTTACGTTTGTTACGTATAAGCTCCTTCCTTTCCAATGTCTTCCATAATACTTTAAAATTCTTAATATTTTTGTTTATATTATGATCACAGTAATGGAATTTGGCGTTACGAATAACCTTTTTGACCTGTTTTCAAAATAAATGTATGATAGCAATGCGTCTTAACCACCCGTGTTAATATATCTACGGTTATAATAGTCTCGTCGAGTCCAAAACTCTCTTACCTCTTCCGCGGTCCATGAGGCGGGAGGTTTTCTTACTCTATTTTCTTTCATTGGGAAGTGTTTATTTGCTAACGTTAAAATGTTGTTATTTGGTTCGAATAAGGCTGCATTTACATTATTGTTCATAAGTTTTTGGCCCCATGAAATATTTTCCGCATCTTTGCAAAATTCATTTTTTACAAAATTCTTGAAATTCCTAACCTCTAAAATTTTGTGGTATATTTTATTTACTTCTATTCAGAGTATAGCATAAAATATAGATTGTGGTCAGACATTCAAGGCATAAACTTTGATCTTCAAGTATTTACTTTTCCGAGTATAAGATAAACTAGATTGTAGTCAGACATTTCAGGCATAGAACTTTGATCTTCATGTATTACTTTGACGTGCTCCGAACAAATTATAACGTCTATAAAAGTTTTGGATGTTGGTGTAATCCTGGTTGGCTTACTGACAATATCTTTACCGTGTGCTTCGTAAATGATGTCA
>JAGDQP010007150.1:0-39276 GCA_022664845.1 Lepisma saccharinum
CTTTTACTTTACACACACTCTCTCCTTTTGTGCGTCTTCCAGAGCCAATTTTGGGCCACTTTCGATGACCCGGTAACCCGATTGCCCCGGTCTGGAAACCCTATTTAACTGGGAATTTCGGCGTCGTATTTTTCTTGTTCTCGGGGTCACATCTCCGGTCCTGGTCACCCCTTAAAGAAGCATTGTTCAAACGGAATGAAATAATTAAAATCTCTCCTTCATCCTACGGGTTATCAAGTATAAATCGATTCAATGGGTCAGCATGGCCTACAGTATCTAATGTTTTTTTACAATCAGTGATTCCGCTAGACCCCGGCCCCTGTAGGGGATGTCAGCAAAAATCCTCGAGACTACCCCCAACTTCAACATATTGCGGACAAACGTTGATAGAAACTGTGCAAAATTCTACGTCTACCCTCCCAATTTTGACTTTACGCGACCAATCTGAAAATCGTGGCAGCATCCTTTATTACAAAGTATTCCGAACCAGTATGTTTAATAAACCCCACCGAATTTGCAGACTAACCCCGCGCAAACAAACAATGTGTGTTACACATTTGACATTATCCTAGATGTGTATCAAAACTCTGGAGTTTCACTGGAAATCATAAGTATTTAATCTGACCACCAAGTTTGGTCTCCATTTTGAAAGTGATTTAATGAATTTTTGAAGCACCCTTTATATATTCGAATAACCCTGCAAAAATATAAATTCACTTCTCTCTTGCTGTTAGATTTGATTTGTGGGAACTGAACTTAATATTTTTTACTACGTTTAAATTCCATATTTTTTATCTGTACTTCTTCTTCTTCTATTTCCCCTTCTCTCTTTCTCACTCTCTCTCTCTCTCTCTCTCTCTTATTTCTCTGCCTCTGTCTTACAGACATTCATCGGTTTCAATGTTTCATTGTATGTTTAAATTTCTCCCTTGATCAACTTATGTATATTGATTCGTCTTGCTTTCATTTTACCGATACTAATACATGTCTATTTGATTTTAGTATGAGCGAGACGAAGGAAGGAGAAAGAGGGGGTCTGTTTACTGGAAACGATTATGGGATAAGAAGGTGCCATTTTGGTTACCTAGCTGCACGGCGTTCGCTGTCGCAATATTTTTGATGCGAAGTGAACCATCCCGGTATATGCCTGGCGTGACTGAGGAAAACACTGGGAAAACCTAAGTCAGGACAGTCAGCCGCTGGTGCCGAACCGAGGTCCTCCCGAATACGAAACCAACGTTCTACCAAGTAAAGTACGGTGCTCGGAAGAAAGCATACTCGTTTCAATGTTTACCACATGCACGCACACACAATGTCATAGGCACGCCCATACAAAATAAAGTAAATAACAACATAATATCAGAAATTATCAAGCATAAATATCGTGCATCGTGCCCTATTTTTAAGAACTGATAGAAACATACCTTTTCTCTTGTTTTTTATGCATAACGTTAGTGTTCTATGGAATTCATTAAGAAAGAAAAAAGAAAGAAACCATGGGTTTTAAAGTTCATTTTTGTTTCTCCATGTTCGGTAAGGATCTTTTCTATTGGACAATTTGAATTAAACTTTTCAGTACCCTTGAACTAGTGGCCCACCTAAAATAAAAATGGCGTTAGGTTTCCTATTTTATTGTTTGAAATGGTACTCTCTTAAATTTTTCATTATTTGCTACATACTATAAGAAATCATAAATATATTTTTCAGAACCCAGGACATGTGATAATGTTTTCTGTTAAAGAAAAGAAAATTCCAACGCTTGCTCGCTCACTCACACTCTCTCAGAATCACACACCGCCGACTCAACGTTAGTTGGGTGGCCTATCTTGTAGGCTTAGAGAAAAATCGTGTATAACAAAGTCATGTGAACATAATTTTGGCCATGATAGTACATATATTGAATGAAAAATATGTATTATACATTATATTATTGTTAATCATATATATAAGAGATGAAAGTTTCGTAAAATCTTTAACTGCACCTAAGTTGCGCGTAAACAATAGTTATGAAGAAAACAAGCAGTATTTTGGATACCAACACCAAAGAACTTCTGATCTGTTTTGGAATAATCATATTTTTTTCGAAAGTCAGTAAAGTAGAAACGGGAAACAGCAATAGGTACGAGTTCTATATCTTTAGGCAATCAATGAATGATAATATCGTTTAGTTTTCCGCAAACAGTTTACAAGAATGCTTTGTTTTACAACACAGCGAAGAAGAATACACTTACTTAAATAAATCACATTATACAGATAGACCTATTTGCATTCTTTAAGGCGTCCGAGCATTTTTAAAAAACTCCTGTGTATCATGCTATGCGTTTTAAAATCATCTGTTAATTATGTGCACTAAGCTGCATCAATGTAGAATTTACATTACCAGATAAAGTCAGAGAAAATAGAAATTATATATTTCACTGCATCAACAGTACACTTAATATGTAACTAATTTTGATTAATTCCCTGTATGTGGCAGGTTTATTTAAAATTATTATTATTTATAACTCTCATTATATAGTTACGTGATCAGTGAACCGGTACAGGAATCTGATAAATTTCTGTTTTCGTGCTCTTATGTGTATATAAGTGGGTTACGAAAGCAAAAATTACACTCCATAACACGCGAACGTATATTCTTTAGTTGACATGTGATTTTCGAGTAAATGTAGCAGGTTTCTTCTAAAGATGAGATTCATGTCAACATGTGATTCGAACAACGTTCGGACTGTTATCTGAAGCAGAATGACGGTGCATAAACGAAACATGCTATACCACTCGGCTCAAAAGCGGCCTCACCTTCGACTTTATCTTGCATCTACAGTAGGTAAATTGCAGGACTGATTGATTATTGATGCACTGCAATTTGTGTGAAAAAGTGTTCATAAGTAATTCAGATAGTGATCAAACACGGAAATATACAAGAACTGAAAAAGAATTACTGATTTGTTATTTACCAGCAGTTCCATTAAAATGTGAAAGGATTGTGTATTTTAAAGTGTACTGTACACAAAGTTGATGTTTTTGAAGCAAAAGTGAATAGTTAATTTCCTCGATTTCATTGCGAGAACTCTCAAATCAGATTTTCCGCGAGAGCTGAAATGACTGCTTCAGTAGTATTGTGAACGATTCAAGTTTATCTTCTAAAATTATACTTATTCTATGCTTGTTTCCTACATAAGTTTTATATTTTCGAGATCGTGATTTTCCTAACAATTATTAGTAACGGAGTTACTTAATATTAACTTCACGCGTAATATTTTTACTCTACACTTTTAGACGCAAAAATATTGCATGCACCCAGTTACATACACTTCCCTGTCCCATTAATCAGTTCGATCATATTTCTTCTCCTCTCCAATAACCTCTTCGAAGACACCCTCGTCCCGAAAATCCAGTTGAGAGTATATTTTGCTTTCGTAATCTTTATATCGGGTTGTGGTTATATCTTTCTTGTTCTTGCTCGATCTAAATCCACATTGTTCTCACCTAAAGAATATAACTAGTTTCTTGATTTTGGTAAATTATACTGTTTTAGAATTGCATTTCTTTAAGTAAACTTATATCAGGCCACATTGCATGCACAAAGTATCACTTTCTGATAGTATAATAATGGTTCCAAAATACGAGCTGCATTCCCCCTACTTTCTAAGGTAAGTTGGAGTTTTACAAATGAGGTTGGTGTTTATTATTCCCCCAAATGCATCTAATCAAGTGAATAAAATATTTTACGATTTTGAAAGAAAATTATATTGGCGTAGGTTAGGGTTTCTCAACGTGGATGTCTCGACACAATGTCTTACTTCCGTTTGTCTTGTCAAATTGTAAATCTCACCCAATGATTCCGCCAGCCCCCGCTGTTGCTGAAGTGTCAACCTAATAAATTTACAAGTGCATAACCCAGAAATTTTATTTTATTATTTTCAAAAACAATAGAAACTCTTTTAAAAAAATCACTTACAAACCCACAAGCTGAACAATCTCGTCTCGGCACACCCGTGTGTCATCGTGTTTCTTTACTTCGTATTTTATAAGAAATTTCAGGATAAAAAATATATTGAGTGTATTTTCAACAATTTTAAAAGAATCGTTTGTATTTTTTTAAATAGTTCATTTGGATTAAAGAGGTATTTACCAGATAACTGCAAGATGTTTTTCTAATAGTTTTTTCTCTTATGTTTTTGTTCAATATATTCATATAAAAATATACATTTATGTATTTTTATTGAGAAGGCCATGTAGCTCGGATGGGGGAAAAAACGAAGATTATATTCTATCCTGGTTGGAAGGCCGGATGGAAAGAGGCCATTGGGAAGACCGAGACGTCGTTGGGAGAACAATATTAGAAGAGATCTTCGAGAAGTAGGTGTTCGTGATGAAAACTGGCTTGATACTGCCCAGGATAGTATCCAATGGCGAACGTTTGTTACTGCGGCGACGAACTTGCGAGTTCCATAAACCATAGAGTTAGTTAGTTTCTTTAGGTACTCTCGTACGATATATCTTATATATTTCCCTTAATTGCCATTTTTCAGACTCTCGCGCTTATAGTTATCGTTCCGCCATTTCAGCCATTCTATAGAATCTTTCAGCCATTCTGCAAGACAGTTTCTAGTTTATATGGATCAAACAGTACGAGGCTTTCTACTGCAAATCTAATTTCCTACACCCAAAGGTCTCTCTGACCGCGAAAGAAGAGAAGTTCAATAAATAGCAGTTATACTCTCATTTTTTTAAAAAAAGTTTATAAATTGATTTTCCATGCTTTTTCTAAACTTCACATTTTAACTCATAACGATATTTATATATGCAGGACTGCATTTGTTTAAGTTGAACTCTTAGCAAGAAATGACATTTCTAGCTTTATGGATTTCCTGGTACAAAGTATAACACCTCAGGGAATCTTAATTTAATCAAGTTTATTTTTTGTACGCCACAAGCAGGAGATGAAATGAATTAAAGGAACGAAATGGTTTAGAAAGCGCAGAACATTGTCAAAATGTCTGACTTTAACGAGAAGGAAAAATTAGCGAGTGGTTTTCCTTTTCACCTAAGAAATTTTCACTTTTTTTTCTATAAGAGTGAGTTGCCTCTTAGCGACAACGAAATTCATGCCTAGTGGAGTTAATAAAATTATTTCAGGTAGGTTTTTTTTTCAAACTGAGACTACACAACAAAAGATATTATACACCATCTGAGTTACCCGACACAATCACTAGACGAAGAGAAAATTTTATTTCTTCTATACTTCTCGCTTCAAACTAATTCAGTCATTAACACACGATTTTTGTCTTTAGCAGTGCAAAGATTCTCTTCACTAAACTTCTCCTTAATAGATTTCAGCAGCCATTTATGTTTGTTTTATTGTATCAAAACTGAATAATAACAATATTTATAGTACTATAATAAATTAACATTATGGCTGGTGTATAAATTTTTATATTGACTACTTCTGTTATACGGCATTGAATATACTTCGAAATGTTGCTACTTTCCTTATTTCTATGCGTAGAATGCAGAATATAATGTAAAAACCAAAGACGTGCAAGGTAAAAATGTAGAAGGACGTAGAGTAAAGCTGGGTGAAGTGGTACACATTTTATTTAACGCACCACGACTTTGAACTAAACACGGAAACCACATGTTTGATACTCCAATAGAAACTTTAAAATCTCTTCATTTTATCTTAAAATGAAAGGGAATAGTTACATTTGTGGACCAGTGATAATATTTATGAGAAGATGTAGAATTTCGGTTTACCTACCACTATGCGGGCAGAGTAAAATATAACTTGATAGCAATTTAATAGTTTTATATAATAGTCTAGAGTGTAGTCTTATAAGCAATACAACATGATTTCAAAATGTTGACAATTAGAATTAAAAGTACAGTTAAAATTTTAAGGAAGGTGCTTTGATACATATATATCCAGTGATGTCAGTAGACGTCAGTATCTGCAGCAGTCCTGAAAAAGCACCGAGAGATTTCGTTTACTTTATTTGAAGATCTCAATTTTTATTTCCTTGCAAACAGAGACTGTCCTTTTTAATAAAGCGAAGACATAGTGCAATTGTATTACATCTCAAGGTCCCTATGTCGACACTTTTAATAAGTCGTGTGTGTTACATTTAAATATCTTCAAAATTTTTGCATACTAAAATCATTTTGGTTTATTTGGTTCATTGACTTAACTGTCTCTAAAATGAAAGAGAGAACAAGCTATGACTTGAAAATTAATATATGAAGGTTAAATTTCACTACTGTCGCTTTTGTCACTTGTGTCCCGTATTTGTGTCCGGGGAAGGGACAGCAATAACAAATTTACCATTCTTCAACTTAAAAAAAAAGACAAACGCTGTCTTTGAAGTTTTTATGAAGGCCTCATTTTAACATTTAATTAATAACAAATAAAAACGACTAAAGGTACTTTGACTTAGGCAGCAATTCGCAACGAGAGGAAGGGGGACAGTAATGACGCCATGAATAAGGTTATTAAAAATATAAAAAATATTCGAGCTGTTAGCGCACTGTAGACAAAGCGATACCAATTTACATTTTTTCAATCAATATGACTTTCCTTAGTTTTAGGTGTGCTTGAAGCAGATTTACATGCCACTCAGAAGATTTACATAAAAGGTAAAATTCAGGGAACAATAATGATACGTAATCAATGAAAACACGAAAAGTATAGTTTTTAATATTTTAATGAAAAAGAAGCTTATAAACATAAAATTTGATCTTATAAATATTGAAGGGGACACGATACAAAAAAATGTATTGAAAACGTTAAATCGTAATTCATCAAGGGACAGCAGTTACATTTCTTACATATTTTATAGTTTCAAATGAGTATGTTTTTCTTGTTTAGAGTTCAATTTCATTCATTAGGTAAAAGTACATTTAATATATGTGAAATACATGAAAGGGCAGAGAATATACTAAACAGAAGCAAGAAAGGAAATAAAGACTTATAAATTGTTGACATAGAATCACCCAAATACAATTTCCTTTAATCATATTCATAAATATATGGAGAGAAGATAGTATGAGGAACATAGACTTAATACATAATTGCATTAACTGGATCTACTGTGTAAAGTTCTAAACAGTTCGTTTGCAAGAAAATCACTATTAAGTGATTTAAAATTGTGTAATACGAGTAGAAAGATATTTGTTCTATACATTGAAAAGGACTTACGAAAAGCGAAGTAAATTCGAGGTAATTTAATTGAAAACAGTTTGTAAAAGTAGCTGCGATCTACTATAAAATTGACTTAAGCCCGGTCCAGACTATCAGACATGTCTTGTCTGAACAAGTATATCGTTCAGACAAAACTTCGTGTCTAAATAGCAAAAGACAGTCAGTCTTTGAACTGAACGATGACGAAGACTGAGACAAAGTTTTGTTTTGATGAAAATAGCTTCAATTCCGATATATGATCAAACTTGACTGACAGTGTGGATGACCGTTCAGTCTTCGTTCAGACTTCGTTCATTTTTAATTTGCTTGTAGTGCTGGAGGAAACATGTGTTCTTTATCTTGTGTAAAAGTTATAATACTGCTGTTCGATTTAGAGATTGGCAAATCGAAATTCGATTTTCCATATATCCAAACCGGGTTCTATGTTTAAAATTTAAATTTTCAATAATTTATACATATATTTTTAGTTAAAATTAAAACAGAAACGACTTGAATTGATATAACTAAAAATGCGTTTTATTGGAGCGAAACTGAAACTGAATTCTATTTTAATCAAAAACCAATTGTATAACCTAGAAATTGCAAAATATTTGAATCGAAAAATCAAAGACTTTTAAGCTGGAAACTGGAATCGATTGAAATTTGAAAGGAATGGAAAATAATTAAATTTAAAAAAATCAAAACCTTATTTCTCATCACTCAAACTTGAATTATCATTCCAAATTTTATTATTTTAATATACAACAGTTTATCACTTATTATATGAAACTAAATATCAATTCTTATTTTTAATGCATTTACAATAATATCTACAAGAAATGTTTTAAAGATTTCCGACAAAACGTACGATAAAACGTGTAGTGTGGACGCTAACATCACAAACGTTTTGTCTGAACGATAATTTGGATGAGGCTTTATACAGAGATGAAAATATGTGAGGGTCATTCCGTGGCAAATCAGGCAGGTTATGTAACCCATAGTTTGCGATTTTGATGAAATTTGGTACACACATTCTTCAAAGGGTGTTTAGTAAAAATCCCAAGTTTCTAGGCCACCTATCCAGAGTTACAGCGCTTCAAAGTTGACATAATTTGTCATCAAATGTTGCCGTGACAGACACTTTACGGAGACACACCCATTTGAATTTTATTTTTTAAATCAAGCTTTATGAATTGTAAAGGACACGATCAGGTGTTTCTTATCAAAATTCATCAGAGAATCGAAATTTGATAAAACAAATTGTGGTAGAGCGAATTGTAGTTTTTGAGATATGGGTTTATGATTGCGAAAAAAGCAGTTTCTGAAATGATATTCACCTTGCAACATAATACCGTGATTATCTCAAAAGGAACACCAGATATGAGACTTCCACCATTGAAAAGAGACAAAACTTTCCTATAGAATGATGTAATAAAAACAGTGGGTTCTTGGTGAGAAGTCCATGCAGATAGCCTTTTTGTTTTTACAACATTATATATATATATATATATATATATAATTGGCGATGACCTTGCAATATAAAGTCATGAATATCTCAGGAGGAACATCAGATGTAGATGTGAGACTTGCACCATTGGAAAGAGCAGAAAATGTACTATAGAATGATGTAATAAAAACAGTGGGTTCTTGGACGGAGGCCCATCTACAATGCACTTTTTTGCTTTTATATCATTACAAATAATTTTATTGACCTTGAAACATAACACCATGAATATCTCAAGAGGAACACCAGGTGGGAATATGAGACTTGCACCATTTGAAAGAACAGGAAATGTATTATTATAGAGTGACGTAATAAAAGCAGTGGGTTCTCGGCGGAAAGTCTATCTTCAAAGCACTTGTCTGTTTTACCTCATTATATATAATGTTGTGGACATTGCAACATAACGCCATGAATATCTCAGAAGGAACACCAGGTGCGGATATGAGACTTGCACCATTAGGAAGATCATAGAATTTGCTATAGAATGACGTAGTAAAAACAGTGGTATCTCAGTGGGAACTGTATCTGCAAATCATTTTATTTTTGTTTTAATATAAGTAGCATATACCGATAATTAAAATTTTTCTGTTTGGTCGGCTCTAGATAGTAAACAGATAATCGAACAAACATGAAAATTTATGTCCATTTGGTTAACGATATGTGGAAGAGACATATTGAATAAACAATTCCAATTAAAACCTTTTAATGTGTGTTTACACTTTATGGACACTTTACTAACACTTTATGAACATATAAGTTTAAAAATATGTACAGTATGTGTGTGTCTGTACCAAACGTTTTTCCGGCTACAAAATATACTCCAAATGTTGTCCATCTATGTCCAGAACAATTTGAAAGGATACTGGGGATGTTTTGGTTCAGTGGTACAGTTCTATCTCTGATTCATGGCGTTTTTTCTCAATCCCCGCTTGCGTCACGTGGGAGTTTGTGGTGGACCATCTCCGTGTGCGAGTGTTTAATTCTCCTTTCCTCCCACTTCCTTCATTCGGTTAACTCTCCCATCGTCATCCATTTGGTCTGAGCCGAAGTTGTCTAAACAACCTACATAAAATTTAAGTTCAAATTCAAGCATAGAACAGTGTGCAGCAGAACTTCTCTAAGGGTTTCCATTCGTGTGTTAGATACCATTGTTGTTACGGACATCTTTCGATCGTAACTTGTTTGAACTTTCACTTGATAAAACTTGTTCTCGAATTTCCCCATGATTAGAAATCTCTCAGGTTGAGATCAGGAGATCATGCTTGCCAAACATTTTGGAAATGATATCTACTATTTGCTTTGCCAACATGTTATTTCCACTTCGTAGGACAGATATACTATTCACACAGCTACTTTAATGCAGAATTAGGATCCACCTCACATCGATCGTCAATTGAAACGGTCTCAGAAAAGCATGAGGTATAAATGCAGTCACTAGTAACTCGTTTCCAAATGCTTGGTCAGCCCGATCTCCTGATCTTAATGTCAGAGATTTCTAGTTATGGGGTATTCGAAGAACGAGTTTTATCAAGTGAAAGTTCAAACAAGTTACGATCGGAAGATGACCATAACAACAGTGGTATCTAACACATGACTGCAAATCCTCAGTGAACTACTGCTGAACACTGTTCTATGCTTGAATTTGAACTTAAATTTAATGTACGATGTTTAGGCAACTTAGGCTCAGACCAAATGGATGATGATGGGAGAGTTAATCGAATGAAGAAAGTGGGAGGAAAGGCCAATGAAACATTTGCACACGGAATTTCTCCACCACAAACTCCCACGTGACGCAAGCGGGGATTGAAAAGAGAACGCCATGAACCAGAGATAGAACCACTGAACCGTAACATCCCCAGTATCCTTTCAAACTGTTCTGGATATAGATGGACAACATTTGGAGTATATTTTGTGGCCGTAGAAACGTTTGGTACAAACACAAACATATTGTACATAATTTATAAAATGTGTTCATAAAGTGTTAGTGAAGTGTCCATAAAGTGTAAACACAGATTGAAAGGTTTTAATTGGAATTGTTTATTCAATATTTCTCTTCCACATGTCGAAACCACATTGACATAAATTTTCATGTTTGTTCGATTAACCGTTTACCATCTAGAGCCGACCAAACAGAAAAAATTTAATTATATGCTACTCATATTAAAACAAAAATAAAATGCTTTGCAGATAGAGTTCTCACTGAGATACCACTGAGATACTACGCCATTCTATAGCAAATTCTATGGTCTTCCTAATGGTGCAAGTCTCATATCCGCACCTGGTGTTCTTTCTGAGATATTCATGGTGTTATGTTGTCCACATAACACATGTGGACAACATAACACCATGTCCACGTCCACACCATTATATATAATGAGGTAAAACAGAAAAGTGCTTTGAAGATAAACTTTCCGCCGAGAACCCACTGCTTTTATTACGTCCTCTATATGAAATTTCCTATTCTTTCAAATGGTTCAAGTCTCATACTCCATCTGGTGTTCCTCCTGAGATATTTATGGTGTTATGTTTCAACGTCAATACCATTATTTGTAATGACGTAAAAGCAAAACAGCGCATTGTAGATGGGCCTCCGTCCAAGAACCCACTGTTTTTATTACATCATTCTATAGTACATTTTCTGCTGTTTCCAATGGTGCAAGTATCACATCTACATCTGGTGTTCCTCCTGAGATATTCATGGCTTTATGTTGCAAGGTCATCGGCGATGAAATGTATATATAATGGTGTAAAAACAAAGTGTATTATCTACTTGGACTTCTCACCAAGAAACTACTCTTTTTATTAGATCATGCTATAGAATATTTTCCGCTCTTTGCAATGATGTAAGTCCCATATATGCATCTGGTGTTACTCCTAAGATATTCATTGTATTACATTGCAAAGTCAATGTAAGTATATATAAATAATTATATAACAAGAAAAACGTGTTTAGCATACCATTGGATAGCAATTTTTATTATCTTTTTAATTTCGTAAGTCTCATATTTGTATCTGGTGTTGCTCGTGAGATATTCATGTTATTATGTTGCAATGTCTACACCATTTCAGAAACTGCTTTTTTTCGCAATCATAAACCCATACCTCAAAAACTATTGGCCCTATCACATTTTGTTATATATATAAAATTTGGATTCTCTGATGAATTTTGCATAAGAAACACCTTATCGTGTCTTTATAATTCATAAAGTATGATTTGAAAAAAAAATCAAATGGGTGTGTCTCTTTTAGTATCGATCGAGGCAATATTTGATGACAAAACATGTCAACTTTGAAGCACTGTAATTGTGGATAGAGGTGGTCTAGTAACCTCTAACTTAGGATTTATATTAAGAACCCTTTCAACAATGAATGTGCCAAATTTCATCAAAATCTGAAACTATGGTTTAGATTTCACCTTTTTTGTTCTTGATTTGACATGGAATGACCCGTAAGAAAGAAGAAATCTGCTAAAGAAAATCTTTTATCACCCATTAACTTTTATCATCAACTAGTTAAGTTTTTAACTACAAGTATTCAGACCATATTGTAAGCATGAAAGATGAAGGAAATTTGAACTAAATATAATGCCTATAAATAAATTTTACAGTCCTCATAAAAATCTCTATCAAAGTGGTAATATCACAAATCAGTATTTCTAAAATGAAAATATTACTTTTATGTGAAATAAGAAATCATAGACAGTAATTTTGTTTCACTTTCTTTGTTAACTATCATAATCATCCCACTATTGAACGATAATCTATTCTTTTAATATGCCCATTCTGCTTTTCTTTACAGGATTTCTTGTTCCTGTAGATCTTATTACAAATCTTGTCAATATTCTAATTAAATTTGTTCTATTGATGTAAATGAAACTAAAAATTTTAATTGTAGTTTGTGAGCTTAAAATTTATTTCTCAATTTGGTAAATGTAAAAGTAGCTTTGCCAACAAAGTCCAACAATAAAACTACTAAATGTGAAAATCCTAAAGGGAAAGAAAGTATTGTCCTTCACATTTTCCGTTAAGTTGGTTTAATTTTTCTTGTTTGCTCTCGGAAAACACTACTTTACGAAGAACTTGTTTCTTCTCTGTTTTCGTCCTTCAGAGCCATTAGCTGTAACTGTGAACATTCTCCAAACTCGTCCGGGTATTTCTTTACCTTCTCTTTTTATATAAAAAGGCACACTGAAAAAGTAACGAACGATGTGTAAATAGTTTAGTATCATCAATCAAAGGTTGGGTTCAAGAGTTATTTTACTTTATAGGTCGCAGTTTCAAACCCACGCACTTCCATTAAACGAGAAGAATGACGGCAAGTAATTAAAAAAGATTTGATCGAGTCTGTGGAAACACAGAAAAGCTTTAGGGCGGGAAAAAGTGTTTGAATTGTAACAGACATCACTAGCAAAGAGAATCTGGATTAAACAAGTTAAACGTATACTTGAGGAAAATTATCAAAGGACCTCTTTATACGGAAAGGTTTTTGTAAAAATATATGGAACGTACAGTGTGAGCACAATTATTTTCCTGTAATTACATACATAGTGTAATTACCTTCTTTCTGTAGCACAAAAGTGCATGTATCTTAGAGTCTGTCAACCGCCTCTTTCATAACTCAATTTTACGCTGCTGGAGTATCATTAAAATGTTACTAGGTCATGAAATATGAGTGTTATCCTATCATTTTTACCGCTAATTTTGAATTTGGTCTTTTCTATTGATCGCTGTTTACGAGCTATGCGCTAGGACCGCTTCAAGTTGTTTTGTTTCAAAGTATGTTTTAATTTATTTATAGTCTTTAGATATATTTGAAAAGAGTAGTTAAACCTTTTCCATTTTTATTCTTCAATATCTTATATTTAGACATTTTACATCCTTCCATATATTCTTTAATAGTGTAAAATTTTAATGGATAGTATATTTCTGTTTTATCAAAAAGCATGTTATGTTATAGTTGATGCATATTTGCCACGTAGCAGGCACCACTAAATCTATTTAATCAGTCAAATACGATATATCTGTGTACATTAAACAAAACACCCCTTTTAATGGTGCAATGTAAGGATTTTTGGGCTAGGGTTTTTGGTGGAGCACCAAAAATAAAATTGTATTGAGGGTTATTAAAACAAAGATTTTAAGTCAGTACACGGTCTTTGGAGGTTCAATTTGTAATTTTATCTCCACCAAATTCCACCAAAAAGCACCACCAAATCAGTAAATTTAGCAATCTTTCTCCACCAAAAATCTGGACCATAAAAATAATAAATCAGTTTGCAGCATTTGAAATACAATATGCATTATCTGATGTAAAAATGTTTGTTATATTAATAAAAAATAATAGAACAGGCTGCATTACTTGAATAACGTGTAGAAACCTAAAATACTTTTCATACTCAGCTGTTAGTTTATATTGTCTACTCCACGATAAAAATTGTAAACAAGTTTACGTTGGTGGGTGAAAGTTGGCACAAAACACAAGTGGCGTCCTATTGGTTTCAAGTCGTTCCAAGTGGAAACATGTTGTGCTCTGTATGACAAAAGTTGTTACTAGGATTGTGATCACCTGATATTAAATATTCGTACCTTAGTGGAACCATAGTTGGTATTTGTTGTCAGTCGTGTTATTGTATATTATTATTATTAATCACTCAACAAATTGTGTTTATTATTTAACGAATCACTCAAACTAGGTTATTTTTCAAGTGAATGAAAAGGTACCATTGTAGTACCTGTGTAGAAGGGTGGAAAAATAAATACTGTAGAAAGCTATATACCTGTCTCTGTATTTAATGTTTTTTCTCGAGTATTTGAAATGATTATTGCAGATTGCAGAACACTTACAGTTTAATCTAAGGTAAAATTGACGAAAACCAACATGTTTTTTTTAACTGGCAAATCCGCTCTCTCAAATCTTGGTCAAGCTACTAATTTTATACAAGAAAATATCTCAAGGAGAAAACAATGCAATGTGATATATTTTGATCTGGCAAAAGTCTTTGATACCGTTAACAATTCAATCCTACTACTTAAACTAACACTGGTTGGATTATCACCAAAAATATCAGATGGTTTTCCAGCTATGTATTAAATAGGCATTTCCAGGTTAAGGTAAATAATTCATTGTCTGCAAAGCAAGAGAACGAATACCTCAAGGATCGCCTCTGGGTTCGCTTTTATTTAATATATTTATGAATTATGTACGTTCACAGATGAAATATGCAATGTCTTTACTATATGCCGACGATTTAAAATTACTTGGGACCGTTACCAACAAAAGTGATATAGCTAAAATACAGAAAGATATAACATGTGTAGAGAAATGGTGTAAAGAAAATAAAATGATTATAAATAGCGTCAAAACTAATTGTATTACGTTTACTCGTAAAACTAATTACATGGTCAGCCAATACTATATAATGGGCAATACCTTAAATAGAATTCAAAATGTAAAGGATTTAGGTGTATATTTTGACTATAACATGACATTCAGCACTCAGCTACATGCTATAACTACGGAAGGTAAAAGGTTGATTGGCTATCTGTTTAACCAATGGTCGAAAATCTCTCTTCTGCCTACTTATGTAATGCTTTATAAACTCCTAGTAAGAAGCAAGATTGAATGTGCAATAGTCATCTGGAATACAAATACTATTACTCTAAAAAAAAACTTGAAGGCGTCCAAAAACTCTTTTTCAGAATTTTATGCTATCGATTTAAGTTGAGTACTACAAGTATAGTTACGAATATTCGTGTCAATACTTTGAGATTGAGCCCTTGTACCTAAGAAGAGACAAAATATATATTCAATTTATCGATGACTTATTAAAAAACAAAATTCAAAGTAGTTATCTGCTGGATAAATGTCACATACAAGTTCCTTCACGTAGGTTAAGAACTCATAATTTTTTAGGATTTTTGACAAATCACAAATTACGTTAAACAGAATGATGACAACGTATAATATTTCATATAATATTTAATAACTAATTTTCTATTAATCTAATACTTAAGTGATTGACTTGTCTCTAACTTGTTTTATACATATTTCTTCAGAATTGTACCATGTAGATTTCAGGAGCTTTGTACCAGCCCTTGTATATTTTCTACATCCAAAATGGTGGTGAAAATTTTGTATATGTTTATTATGAAATACTTTGGAGAATGTGTTTTATAATCTAAATGATAATTATTCTATCCTGATGTTCTGTAACCCGACATAATTTACAACATTATCTTTTGACCTGTTCTATATTGGTTTTATACTGGACTTTTATATCTTCTTATAGCACATTAATAAAGATTATTATTATTAAGAAATTAACTATGGATATTACCAAGTACCAAAGGACATTTTAGGGGAATCATTTTCTCTCTAGTTCAGTGGTTCTTAGTTCAAAGGGGAAAAGACAAGATTAATAATCGGAACATGGAACATCAGTGCACTGTTGGAAGCAGAGCAGTTGGGAAACCTAAAAGAGAAAATCAAGATAAACCGTATGGAAGCAGTAGCAATTCGTAAAATTAGATGGTAAGGAACAGTTGAAATTCGTTATAAATAATATAGAATGTTCTATTCAGGAGCGGAAAGAGAAGGAACAAATGGAGTAGGTGTAGTCCTTGGAAAGCGTCTAAAAGACAATGTCATGAAAGTAGTTTAACCTAATGAGCGTATGATGATGGTAAGGTTGAATGGAAGAAGGAGGGACCTGGTTATAATACGGATATACATGCCTATAACTAAACATCCTGAAGAAGAGGTCGAAATATACTACGAATATCTATAAATTCCATTTTTTTTTTTAAAAAAAAAACAGCTCTGATTCCATTGCAGGAGAAAAGAATGTGAACAAACAGTCTAATAGCTCACTTAGCGAAGCTGCTTCTACGAATTAAACAAAAGATTATACGGAAGGGTGAATGTAGAAATTGGCGAGAAACAGTTTCGATTTCGAAGGATGTTATTGGTTTGTAATGGTTTGTAATGATGCTATTGGTTTGTAATGGTTAGTAATGATGCTATTGGTTTGTAAAAAAAAAATTGAAAGAGATACATAGAGAGAGGTTAGGAAGTGTAAGTAGCGTTTGTTTGTTTGGAAAGGGCGTTCGATTGAGTCAAGTGGAACATTTTAATGTAAGTATTGAAGAATTCATGTATAGCATTAAAAGATCGAATACTTACAAGGAAGTTGTATTTAAGCCAGAGAATAAGGGTAAAAGTAAACTCCGATTTACCAGAACAAACTACAGAGTAAGAGAGTGGAAGAGTCAGACAGTAATGATGTCTCTCGCAACATCTAAAACAGGTTGTAAACATTCTTCGAAAGTGAAGGAGAAGTTGCGGTCGGAAGAAGAAAAGTGAAATCATTAGATTTGTGGATAATATGGTCATTCTTGCAGGGAATGAGGCATCACTTAACAGTAGGTTATTTGAACAAATCGAATCACAGGAAAGATCAGCATCGGAAGAGAAAAGATAAAACAGTTAGAAAATGCAACTAAATGTGTATATCAATAGAGAGCAACCATGCTCTGTTTTGGCCAACTGGACCCGTTTTGTTCATCGCCCGCTTCTTGATTTCAACCTGTTTCTTCTTAACCTTTATTCAACGCTGAATAAACCGCTGAACAGGCGGACATTTTGGTATATTTACAATATTAAAATTACGTTTCGGTACTAATGTTTAACCAATATATTCTCAACGTATGTATGCTACTGGGGTGGTCACAAATTTAAGCACCTTTTGTAATTGTAAAATAAAATGTGATTTGTATCCATCTTTTGATGTGAGTATATTTTTATTACCAACGCAACAGTTTCACTAAGTATTTTCTTTCTTGAAGATGGAATACATTTTTAACCACCCAGTACTCTGAGAAACGAACAATTTGCAACGCACTTCAGAACCATAGTTCGTCGGTAAAAAGAAGAGCAGATTCGAAATCGACGTTAAAAATATAATGGACTAACAACCATATTTTTGCTAATTAGCTACGTTTATAAGCAAACTCTTCCTTTTTAATACACGCAGTGCTTGCATCTATAACTGTTGTGCTTTTACGTTAACCTCCCAAAATTTGTGATCCCGCTGCAGACTCTTACTCAACATTAAAACTGCTGCTACCTGAGAATACATTCATGATTCACCCTATAATGTAAGGATACTAGAATAAGATAAGGATAATTTAAGCACTTGAAGCCTGGTGTCACATCTTCAGTACAGAACACTTTATGGCCAGTCTTTGGCTTTAATAAATTTTGATTGGAACCCACTTTGTACATCTAACAAAAAAAACTCAACTAATTTTTGTAGCCCATTGTAGTGGACGTCCATCCTAATGAAGTTTTTTCTAAGGATTTTTTCCTGAGCCACGCCAGGCAAATGCAGAAATGGTACCTTCAATTTTCCATCCAACTTCAATTCAAAATTCTTCCCCATCCTATTCCTGCCTGAGCCAAAGTTGCCTGAAGTACATAAATAAATTCAAAACATGATTTTCTGCAGGTGTTGCCTTATAATGGGTTTGTTACTGGAGGATGTATCGGATTCAAACACATAAACCAAGAGCTTCGATATTTCGGATTTTCATAAACCTCTGCATGTTATTCGAATTTCGAAAGTATCAGCCTAATGTTATTCTAGTCTCGAAATTAAAATATTCCAAATTTTAGAATAGTCTTTGTAGCACTAGCACTACAAGCAACACTAGTATATTCACGAAATTTTTGTTTCGTAATTTGTTACTTTTAAGGTTCTATGCAATAGTTTTATCTTAAAATGTTTATTATTATTATCATTATAATAATAATTATTATTATTTTGCTCTAGCATTCTCATTTTTATTTTCTGTTTTATTAGTTTCAAATGCGCTATTTTACACAGTAATTATGTTTGTTTACTTAAATAACAAAAACATTTTAAAAACATGGAAATAATAAATAATTATATATCGTATAATGCACTTACAAAATGCAATAAAATTAACTATAAGAATGTAAAAGCAAGAAAAGTGAAAGGAAATACTACAAATAACGTGAACCATCAGAATTACGTTGTAAAAAAGAAACTGAAAAAATATACTACATCAGCTTGTCAACTCCAGTATTCCAAACGTGAATTTTTCACACCCGACAACCAAAACTCCACTGCTTACGCCTGACAGGTTGTGTGAACGAAAGCGCACTGTAATTCTCCTACAAAACCACCGTGTCTAAGACTCCAAACAATCAAGCTTTGCAATTTAATACCTTTCCTATTGAATGCCAACACCTACAAAAACAATTATTATGGGATTTTGTTAGACATTATATCGGTATAGAAAACTGGTTTCGATCAGAGTGTATTATATCTGAAAGGTTGCATGTTAGTTAGACTGATACTTAAATAACAGTCAATCAATTTTATGCTAAATTGTTTGTTAAATTCACTCATTCGTTGCTACGAAGATAACTTGTGTTCTATCATTACATTCTTACATTCTTGGCGCAAGCATAACAAACTCTTACATAACATCAAGACAATTGTAAGAACTTGTTCTCGTCATATTTTCTTTGTAATACTACGTTCCGAAACGTGACAGTTTGATTTAGTATAAAATGAGGGAAAAGGAAGTGATAGATATAAAAATAAATACAGTTGATTACTTTAGTGAAAAGTGTAAACAACACGGGAAGAAACTGATGGTGTATTAATTGAACAGAATAAGTATTGTTTGTCTTTCAATAAAGCTAAAACCACATCGAATTTAATCTTCCATAAGTAAATAATTTAATCTTCTAGTCATTTGCTTTCATACTTTACTTTATTGTCTAACGCTGATTTCCTTCAAATTCACATGATGAACGGAAGACGGTAAACGATTGAAACACGTTTTTGTTTTCGTTCGTGCGGTAAAACAGTTTAAACAAGAGAAATTACCCCCCAAAAGTTAAAATAGTTACTGGGTCTATAGCACTTGTGGTTAACGCCGATTTCCTTCACATTCACAGAGTGAAGAGAAGACGGAAAACGATGAAACACGTATGTTTTCGCTCGTGCAGGTAAAACAGTTTGAAGAGAGGGAAATGGCCGACAGAAATAAAAATTACGGGGCTCAAAGCAGTTGTGGTTAACGGCGATTTCCTTCACATTCACAGTATGAACAAAAGACGGTGAACGATGAAATACATGTTTTTCGTTTCTGCAGTAAAACAATTAGAATGGAGGATATGGCCCCCAGAGGGAAGAAAATTAGGGGGCCCAAAAGCAGGTATGGTTAACGCCAATTTCTTTCAAATTCAAAGAATGAACAAATACGATAAACGATGACGAAACTTACCGAGAAAAAACCAAGTCATTGTGCTCATAGTGCATGTCGGTTGAATACGTGTGTCTTTGCACACGATGCCGCCAGACTTTGGTCGAGAAGTGCATCTCTATGAAGAAATAAGATGTACTGTGACAGACAAGAGATTATATGACAGTTGTAAGTGTACAAAGGTGTGTCCGGGAGAAATAACGAAGAATTAAGTCACAGGCCGACGGTAGATGTGACGCAACTAAGACAAGATAAAGTTTCAATAGTGACCAATAAGGTTTCTTTCTTCAAGCACTAGGAAATTCCAACGCTCTGATATGCATTTACCATCACATAAGACAACCACGTAATAGGACAAAAGAACAAGTACGCAGATAACGACTTTGTTACATACAAGGCTGTATCAAAAATTTTCCGGGCTAACTCTGTAGCGCGGCAACATATGGTTGCACGCGCAGCGAGAGTGAGTTGAAGTACTTGATAAAGCAGCGTAGCAACTGACATTGCTATGTTAACATCGAGAGTTTTTATACTGGTGTTTTTGTTATTACGTATGCTTGGTAGTCTTCAACGCACGTTCTTCCGCTTTTGAAGCCCCTATGGCACCTGCAACATTGTGAGCGGCTCATTGCCTTATCGCCGAAATCACGGCGATGTTCAATGTATCTGTGGCCGAATTGACCACTATGACGCATATTGTCATAATGGCTCATTCCACCTTTCCGTCATGATGTAATCGCAGGCTACCACACACACACACACATGATCACAAAAACACCACTATAACAACTCCTGATGTGAACATAGCGATGATACTTGGCGCACTCCCTTATCAATATTGCAGCTCACTCACAAAAGGAAATTACGTCTTTCGTCTTTTGCAATGTCCTCGTATCGTATTAGTCTGATTGGAATCGGCATTGTACAAACTTGCTTTGGGACCCTATAATTTTAATTTTTGGGGACCATTCCCCCCATTCAAACTGTTTAACGTCTCCTGTTCAACTTGTGAATTCGAAGGAAATCAACGTTAGCCTAACTACACCTGCTTTTGGGCCTCGTAACTTTTTTCAATTTCGGGGGCATTTCCCCAATTCAGATTGTTAAACCGCACGAACGAAAAATACGTGTTTCATCGTTTACACCTGTTTTTGGGGTCCGTCATTTTTTTTTCAATTTTGGGGAGTCATTTCCCTTTCAAACGTTTTACCGCACAAAGAAATGCATGTCTCATCGTTTATGTTCATCCTGTAAATTTGAAGGAAATCGGCGTTTGACAATAAAGTAACTCTCCTTGTCAGCATCGAGGGTATTTTCTGTAAAATATTTCACTGAAAGCATTGGTTTTCCATATATGAAACCGGAAAATATTGTTTCATTGGTAGTTCATGAATTGCAAACACCATTTGAACATGTTGCATTCACTCATACATTCATTCTCATATAATAAAAGAGTTTGGTTCTTTCAACGCTTCAATTTTGCAGAACGTCACGAAAGGTTCCTAAACTCTGTAGCAGTACTCACACAATGGTAGTAGCACTTGCGGAAGATACATAACACGTCACAAAATCTAAAGAATTAGCGAGATCAGATAGTGAGACTGTTGCTCGGACTCGTGTGGGTGCTCTCAAGTGTTCTTCTGTTAGTGAAATCAACTCCTTGAGTGAAACAGGGTAGGTATGGCACAGCGTACTCACCTTGGCCAACTAGTGTATCATAGATCAACATGCACGACAGTGCATGAGTCAAGTTCTTCACGTCAGAAAACGTTAGCACTGCCAGAAGCATGTTATACAGGAACAAGAGTTTATGGCAAAATCGACGATTTGGGGGCCCCGTAAGAAAAAAGATGTTAAAGATAGGAATATGAGCTTTAGCCGTTAAGGAGATATGGTAAATATGTGCAGATGTACAAAATTTCATATTCGTATCTCAAACTATGTTCTAGTTGTGGACCCCTGAAATTGCACATTTTAGGCTAACTGACTCACTCACTCACTCACTCACTCACTGACTGACTGACTCACTCATCATATTGTTTAGGGTGTTTGGAGTAAGCTAGAAACATGAAATTCGGTATGAAGGTAGAGGATGATAAGTAGATAAAGGAAAAATTCCGACATTTTGAAAAGGTCGCCATCTTGGATTCAAAATGGCCGCCAAACCTAAAATTTCAAAGAATACACAGCCTAAACGGCTAAAGATAGAACAGTGAAATTTGGTATGAAACTACATCATTGGTAGCAAATTAAGAAAACTTTTTAAAAAATTTGAAAAAGTCGCCAACTTGAATTCAAAATGGCCGCCAACCCTAAACTTTTAAAGAATACACAGCCTAAACGGCTGCCGCTAGAATAATGAAATTTAGTTTGACAGTACAACATTATTTGTAGATTATGAAAATATTACAAAATATCTCTAAAGACGCCATCTTGGATCCAAAATGGCGGGCGTCATAAATCCATTTTCCAACTGCTTGAGCCAGAGATACGAAATTTGGCATAATGATGTATTATCAAGAGTAGATTAGGAAAACATAACAACGTTTTAAAAAATTCACCATCTTTGATTCAAAATGGCAGCTGAAATACCATTTTTCACATCGTTCGAGATAGAGAAATGAAATTTGGTATGACAGTGTATCATCACGAGTATGTCACGAAAATATAAGAAAACGTTAAAAATGTGTCCATCTTTTATCCAAAATGCCCGCCTAAGCCCCACTTTATAATGACTGAAGCTAGAGAAACGAAATTTGGTATGAAGGTGTACCATTACGAGTAGGTTAGAATAAATTCGGCTCGTCTCCCCTACTAGGTTACAGTTCCCAGCTGGAGCCTGATTGCAATAAAGGGGTGCGCCCCAGCGAGGCCATCTTGGAATTCTGGGGGCAGCGCCCCAATGAGGCGAAGCGAGTATATACATTACACAAGTGTAAAAAGCTGCGAAATACGAGCAAAAGCTCCAGGGGTGCAAACTGTCCAGTCAACTCCTTCAACCTTAAAAAGTGGTGAAATGGAATATGGATGAGCCTAGTTCCTCGTGCCAACTTCCAATACTCCTGCGTGTCCCACCAAGTTTTACTCGTCATAAACGTTAGCATTGCCAGGAGCATGTTATACAGGCAGAATGCGGACGTTTCCCCATTCGGACGCAGCGCTCTGGAGTATGAGGGGATATCTGCATCATGTGGCGCAGTGCACTGCAGATTCTGGTTGTGATAAAAAGACGCAGTTCCTCCAAACTCCTCAAGTTCGATACGCGGCCTGCCGTGGGATTCTTGGCGCAGCGACGCGAGCGAATCGAGGGGGGTATCAACACGTACGGCAGTGCATGCAGCCGAGTTCCACGTGTCACAAAACGTCAGCATGTTATACAGGAAGAAGAGTTTATTGCGAAATCAGCGATTTTGAGGTTCTGTAAGAAAAAAGATGTTAAAAATTGAAATATGAAATTTCGAAGTATGACGGTATATCATCACTAGTAGATTACAAAATATCTGCAAAGACATCATTTTGAATCCAAAATGGCTGACTTCATAATCCATTTTCCAGACCGTTTGAACTAGAGATACGAAATTTGGCATAAAGGTGTATTAACAAGAGTAGTTTAGGAATAATTTACATTTTTGAAAAAGTTGTTAACTTGGATCAAAATGGCCGCACAAAAACTTTTTCCACACCATTCGAGCTATAGAAACGAAATCTGGTATGAAGGTGTACCATCACAAGTAGGTAACGGCAATGTAAGAAAACTTTTTAAAAATCGCTTTCTTTAATTCAACATAGCCGCCCAAATACCATTTTCCAAACCACTGAAGCTAGAGAAACGAAATTTGGTATGAAGGTGTACCATCACGAAAATGTTTCAATAAATCGATCAAACCACCGCTATGAGGGTGCAGCCCCCGAGGTGATATGGGAAAAGGTATGCACAGCATGGGGCGCTGTCCCCAGAAAGTCTGATCACAATAAAGGGGGCGTAACCCTAAAAATTTGAAGTTGGGGCGCACACGGAATTCTGGGGAAGCACACCCAGCGAGGCGAACCTAGTATATATATACACGTATAAAAAGCTGTGAAATCCGAGCAAAACATCAGGTGATGTTCGAGCCTTAGGGTTGGTGGTGGTGGATTTTAGGGCCGCCAGCAGGAAACAAATTTGCTGTATCATCACAAGTAGGTTACAATAAATATGGCAAAGCTTCCCTATGTTTCAATAAATATTTCATTCCCACGGGTGGTGGGTATGGGAAAAAATCTGCAACATGGAAGCACAGTGTCCTGGAGAGTGGTTACGATAAAGGGGCGTAAGTACCCAAAAACTCGAAGTTAAGGCCGCAGCCAGCTACGGGGGGCCAGGACCTAAACGAGGCCGAGAGAGCGAGTATATATATTATACACCTACAAAAAGCTGTGAAATCCGAACAAAAACACCAGAGGTGCAAAAATTGGAGCCAAGTTCTTGAGCCCTAAAAAGGTGTGAAATGGGAGACGGATGAGCCAAGTTCCTTGGTAACAGCATGTAACAGGAACAAAGGAACTTGGCGCGAAGTGGCAAGGTTCATGATCCTCAAGCTATAAGGGTGGTGGGGATCCTAAAACCCACTACGTCCACCGCCACCAACCTTAAGGCTGTTGCCAGCTCGCGCCAAGTTCCTTAGTTCCTGTTACATGCTGTCACCAAGGAACTTGGCTCATCCGTCTCCCATTTCACACCTTTTTAGGGCTCAAGAACTTGGCTCCACTTTTTGCACCTCTGGTGTTTTTGTTCGGATACAGATGTACCGGGAGATTTAGATCCAGGTTATCATATCCAGGCTGTGGAAATGGTTATGCGAGACTGACATTTAAGCTAGCAGTTTAGCGAGGGTCCATTAACTTGGCCCCATCCACAACACCAAATTTTTTAAATAAATAGCCTATCGTTTTGCACTCAAGTTTCGCGTTTTACACCGCAATGTTTAAAAAGTCATAAACTCTTCTATTTTGGGGAGCCAAGTTAATGGTAGCCCCCTCAGTCAAATTTTTCGAAAAAAGATAGTGTACCGGTTTGCACTTATTTTGCACCGTTTTACACCCAATTTTTTGCGTTTTGCACTGCAGTGGATAAAAAGCTATAAGCTCTGAAATTTGTGGGGGGCCAAATTAATGGTAGCAAAATTTCAAAAATCAGGCACTAACACAGTGCAACAGATTGCAATCATTCTGCACCGTTTTGCAACAAAGTTTCGCGTTTTGCACAGCGACGGTTAAAAAGTTATAAGCTCTTCTATTTTGGGGGATACAAGTTAGTGGTAGCGCCCCCTCAGTAAAAGTTTTCGATAACAGATAGTGTACTGGTCTATGCTCGTTATCCACCGTTTTGCACCGCAATAGTTAAAAAGTTATAAGCTCTTAAATTTGTAAGGGCCAAGTTAATGATAGCTCCCTGCAGCAAAATTTCAAAAATCAGACAGTGATATATAGTGCAACAGATTGAAACCGTTCTGCGCCGTTTTGAACCCAAGTTTCATGTTTTCCACCGCAACGGTTAAAAAGTATAAACTCTTCTATTTGGGGGGACCAAGTTAGTGGTAGCGACATCTCAGTCAATTTTTTTCAAAAACAGATAGTGTACCGGTCTGTGCTCGTTTTGCACCCAAGTTTTGCGTTTTGCACCGCAATGGTTAAAAAGTTATAAGCTCTTATATTTTTTGGAGTCAAATTAATGGTGGCCTCTACAGCAAAATTTAAAAAATCGGACAGTGACACATAGTGCAACAGATTGCACTCGTTTTGCACCGTTGTGTACTCAAATTTCTCATTGCGGGGGGTAGAAAATGACAGCTCCTTAGTAAAATTTGAAAAAGAAGAAATAGACACTGTTGTGGAATTTCACTGCAGTAATTTTGCCCAACAACATTTAAATTGTTAGAAGAAGGTTCCTTGTTCGGAGAGGGGCGACAAGTTAATTGGTGAGCTGCCTCATTTTATTTTTCAGTGAAAACAAATAGATTTTGGATTACACTCATTTTAGTTTGCGGACCGATTGACAGTAAAGTATTTTCATAAGGGCGCATCTTTCACAGGAGTGCACTTTAAAAGGAATAATTAGAAATTGTTATTTAAAACGCGAGACTGAAAAAGTATTTAGAAAGAACTTTTATGACTATATTACGGAAGTGCCTAACACCTTCACATTTGACCCAGGTGACCCCTCGTACATAACTGACTTCAGGTAATTTAAAGTTAGGTTAATTTACTTTAGAAACAGTAAAACTATATCCAGAGGCGGCGTTAGGTGAGCGCGGGGCCTAGGGCAATAATGACCCCGCGGGGCCAAAGTACAAGTAAAAATCGCTGAGCGCCGAAATGTTACATCTAAAGCCGATAAAGCAGTAAGCAACTTTTCCCTAAATGCTTCCTCTCACTTCTTCCTTTCACTCCTAACCCTGAATCCGCAATGAATATACTGAAAATATAACTACGTTTAAAGTGCACAATATGATCCGAAAACAGTTCACAATATTTTCCAGTATTACAACGTTTTTAGTGTATAATACGCGTATATGAACTTTTCCTGAAATTAATATAAACTACACCACATTTTAGTGCTTAACATTGAATCTCTGGTGTGCTGATACGCGATTTATACACAAAAAATTAATTTAATAATGGCAAATGTACTAAAAGTGATATGAAAACGAACTCACGATAATATAACCTATAGGTTCCGTATACGGAAAGTATGAACTTAATGTGTACAAAATATTAACTATGCATACGAAGTCAATAAAAAGACACATGGAGCACAAAAAATCATTTTTTAATAGGCTCACAAAAAGTTCATCGTTCATATAATGTTAATTTTTCGTCAAGTTTTGTGTGCTTCTTGTGTCAGACGATTTTCAGTGTATGTTCCGTGCGTTCGCATCCTGCTAGGGACCGTCCTGACTATGGTTTTCCAGTTTCCTTCAGTTTCGTCACTCGAACGTTAGGATGGTATGTTAACGACACTGGCCGCTACCCCGCATACCCTATTCCGGCCTGACCCAAAGATGGGTAAAGACCTTAAAAGTTTTAAAAATATCCTAACCGGTCTTTTTATGACAGTCCACGCATTCAACATAGCGAGTGCGTTTCTAGTATCGCTATTGTCCATTCCTAGAGATTTTGTAACTTTGAAGTTGTTAGTTTCTAGGGGCGACGTATTGACAGATATACCGACTGATACCTATACGCTGCAAACAATAGCTGTGTTAATTCAACACAATGCGGTGTCCCAGCGTGACTACCACTTTTGTGTGTTAAATCAACACAACGCACAGTGTTGATTTCGGTACTGGGAGCAAAAGAAAAGATACGGCTGCAGTGAGGTTTGAACATGGATTGCTGAATTAGAAGTCGAGCGTCTAACCGACTTTTTTTTTAGATCTCGTTTATTTAACTTTAATAGTACATTGCGTTTATTTATACGATTGGGACCATTTATTTTTCGTTTATCTTTCTTAACCTACTTACGGACAACACAGTTAAAATCACATCCATGCCCGAGACGGGATTCGAACCCGTGATCCTGGAGTCGCTAGACTACCGAAGTAGCCCGCACGACCACCTGGATCGGCTACTTGGCTAAATCGCCAGACAAAAAGGAAACTAGATGCAAACGATATGTACTTAACAACATTTGAATTAAACGACTACACTATAGGTTTTAACAGTGTATGGGATAAAATATATGTTGCTGAACCCCCAAAGCAAACTAAGTTGCACGACTTATTTCATGCTTTAATCACTTCCTATTTGTCAATTGAGAACTAGAATTCCCATTCATTGAGAATATTCTATTTCTATGAAAGCAAGCAAGATGGCGACAGATAAATATTTGATCAGCATTACTGCTTTCTTATCGTAACAAAATGTTAAATGCTGCGCTTGCTTTCATAGAAATGGAACATATTCTCAATAAATGGGGTTTATGATTCCTAATTCACCAATGGAAAAGTTATAGGGATGATTAGTTAAATCATGGCGTAAGTCGTGAGAGTAACTTTGTGTATGGGGTTCAGCAACATTTTTAAAAATCTATATTGTTTCAATCTATTCTTTTTTCCTCCCAGTACCGAAATCAACACCGTATGTTGTGTTGAAATAACACACAAAAGTGGTAGTCACGTTGGGACACCGCATTGTGTTGAATTAACACAGCTATTCTTTACTGTGTACATTTCTTTTTTCCTAAATAAAGAGAATTGGCAAAAAGGATGATTCAATAAATGTTAAGTTGCGAGAAAATGTGACGAGTTTACTATTGCTCTTTATCAGAGTATGTCATATAAGATCCTACCAATATGGCGGCAAGTAAAAATCAAAACGGGTTCACATTGATGACGTCACATTAAGAACGGAAGAAGGTAACTTTTCATAATGTGAAGATGGGAAGGGGAAATGAACGGGAGAGATGAAGGGAAAGAGGCAAAGCACGAGCGCTTGAAGTCGTGGGCCTAGGGCGCCTAGATATATAAATCCGGCCCTGGACCTGACGGGACTATATCCAGAAATTATTAAAATAGTTAACTCAAAATCTAAAGAAAATTGAACTTCTCCGATGAAGAGATAGGAATAGAAAAAAAAGAGAGGAAAATGATGTAGAAGTTCCAGGTATAATGAAATAAAATATTATGGTACAAATTCTTCGCAGTTAAAGTGATAGAAGAGGATGGAAACAGCATAAGCAAAGGGTTTCTGTGTAATGTAAACATCCCAGTAATGGCATTCTAATCATTTCCAGGAATCAGACCAGTCGCACACACTGTTAAATATGTCGAATTTTATTTAAGGCTTTTAAGCATCTAAGGCTCAGGTCGGGATAGAGGAAGGGAAAGGATTTGGAAAGGTGTCGACCAGGGCCTATGTTGAAGGTACCATCCAGGCATTTGCCTGGTGTGACCGAGGAAAAACTCTGGCAAAACCTCAGTCAGAATAGTCAATCTCTGAGATCGAACCCACGACCTCCCGAATGCTACGCCAAACACTGTTAAATATTTTGGAAAGATTTCTTGATATACCCGCTAATATTTCTGAGAGGTGTCAGTATTTACAGTTACAAGAAGCGCCAAGAATCATGAAAAAAAGTACCGAGTAATTTATTTTACGTTATTGAAATGCCTCAGTGTTCATTTCCGGTGTCATTTGCGCACACGCGCAAAAAATAAAACGTTTTCTTAAATTAACCAGACATGCAGTGCTAATCAAGTGTTTGCTGCCATTTTGATCGCTTATTTTCGCACATACGGGAAATATTCTCAGAGAACGGGTATTCCGATCCCTAATTGAAAATAGTAAAGTGAATAAAACGTGGCGTAAGTCGTGGGAGTAATCTAGTTTATGTTTTTGTTGTCTGGGCTACGCATTTCTGATACTATCTCCTATTTTCTGGTGATTGGTAGTGCGATACAACCTGTAAGACGCCAGACTTCTAATTGGACTTCAACTCTTCCTTCGCTTTCTTTCTCCCAATACCGCTGAGAAACTAAACGATATTTGGTTTTTATTAGTATAGTTACTGCAAATTTTCAAGCAGCCAGGTTGCCTAGTTTTTTTGTTTTTTTTTTAGGAATGTTTCGGATTTTTTTTACAGTGCATTTATTTTCGATGTGTATCTCAACTTACACATCAAATTCGAAAGAGTGGATATTCTGCTCGAATTGAGCATAATATTTCATCTTTCGAAAGCAGAAAAAGAGACCAGTCGTTTAGGTGATTCTACAGTACTTCTTTTCGATGGGAATGTAATCTCTTTGAATGGATTTTCAGTTGTAGACGACGACGACGGGTTTTGAAAGATTCCGACAAGTAATCGACACCGACTGACGGGTGATGGGCAGGGTTACGCCTCTATGTTGACAAGTCTGGGACCGACGGGGTCAAAATGGCTAGGCAACCAACCTTACCCTAATTATGTCCCGACTACTAGTTGTGGTCACGTCTATCCTCGACGACGGCCAACCAAAATCCCCTTCTCGGTAGGTATTTGGCCTACTCAGTTAGACCTCCGCACAGTGCGGCCGGTTCCAAAAAAGCTGGCCAAAAGTCCAGAAAAGTAACTAGTTAGAGATTTGTTTCATGTTGGGTTGGTTACAGTACATCTGTGATTGTCAGAAATATTTATGAAACTGTTTATTTCCTTTTACCTGTCCCAGAATAGGAGTCGCAAAGCTACCTTTGTTCGATTGGCATGGATTGTGTTACTGAGGCAATAAACGACGCACGTGTTGGAAGTTGTATTAAAACTGTAGATTGAAGCAAACATAATCAAACAAAATGGAATTAACGTCTGAAAGTACGTAGAATATATAGTAAAAGTTACGAAATAATAATTTATCAAATATAAATTATTAGTGAAACAATAATTGTTACTGATTTTTATAAATTGAAAGCATTAAAATGCGATATGTTATTATGAAAAAGTTATGTTGTTCCGTGTTGTTCCGCTGTCATACTTATTGTAAGTTAGAGTCAAATGTATGTTCGTCAATATAAAAGAAAAAATCTGTCCGAAGTTGCCCCTATTTGTTATTCAATCGTTTCAAAATGGCGGACCTAAAAATCCATTTTCAACACCGTTTGAGCTAGAGCAACGAAATTTGGCACAAAGGTGTATTATCACGAGTAGTTTAGGTACATATTACAATCTGTTGAAAACGTCGTCATCTTGGATTCAAACTGACCGCTTAGTTTCCAATCAGGAATTTGTTAAAAAAATCATCATCATATTTCATTAAAACAATTATCATTTAAGTATACGCTAAAATGTTGTTAAGGGGTTCAATTTTGCAACTCTGACTTCAAATTCGTAATCAGCGACCCACAAAATCATGAACATGATATTCATCTTGATTTTAATATGATATGCAGGCTGTTTTACAAATAGGGGTTGTCAGTAGAGGATAAAGGGGGTTACATTTTGCAACTCTGACTTCAGATTTGTAATCAGCGAGGCAGAAACCCGAGTACAGATTTTGAGATCATTCACTTGCGTTTTTTACTTTTGGCCAGCTTTTTTGGAATCGGCCGCACTATGCTCCGGTGCCGGTCACCCCTGAAAGCAACACTGTCCAAACGGAAGGAAATATTTAAAATTCTGCTTTGTCTTCCGGGTTACCGGGTCAGACCTGTTTCGAAGCTTAGACCCGCTCAGCCGTTCCAGACCTTTACCCAATTGATTTGGTAAACTCTTTCAACTCTGCTTGTAGTCAATAGAATGACGCCTTAATGCGCACGAATACGTGGGTTGGTTCTTTTTTATCGACAGATTCGACTTATGACTCTTAGCGAATAAATTTTAACGACTTGTAGAAATCCACATAGTCTAGAGGAGAGTTTGATTTTAGTAAGTAACCAACATACGTAATACGAAATTTTAGGTTACATTCGAGGAAAATGAAACATTGAATATGTGTAGCATTTTGTCTGCATGGATTTTATTCTAAATAAACACATATGTATGTATGTCCTTTTTGTCATATGTCGAATTATATAATGAATACATTTAGACAATTTTACAAACAAATCCAGTTTGGGATCAATAATATGACATCATTGATTGTCTTGTATTTTAACGAAAACCAACCTGAACGAAGCTAAAATGGCCAAAGAGTTGCCATTACCAAATGGAGAAGTTAAAAATTTAAATTTATTCCTAGATACCAGCACACCACAATGCAACCAGCTAACGATAACATGCATCCGCTCGTCATATGAGAACAACGCATGCGCATCGTGCGGATTCCTAATCCAGAAAGGCAGATTTTCACCCCGAACCCATTGATCGGCTGTGACGCCAGATTGTTCAAATTTCGCGTGTTTCCATTGCAAATATAGAATGACAGAAATTTTTTTGTCAAAAAAAGAGTGTAACATAATGCTATACAGCACAAAATTATTTGTTACCGAAAGAGATAGGGGAAATTAATGCCCAAGTATCTCCGGTCAGTGATTAAGCCAAACCCGTCCTGTGGGGTGTGTAACCCCCAAATCCTCGAGAGCACCCCAACTTTAAAATCTTACGGTCAGCAACCGTACAAAACTCGACTTACACCTTCCCAATTTCACTTTACACCCCCCAAACTGAAAATCCTGACGGAATACCTGTATCCACACCTATTGGAATACTGGGCTAAATACACTGACCCCCTCCGCAAAAAACGTATAAGTGAGGTTCGAGGAAAACGCATGATATTTCCTTTTTCTCCTACAAATGAAACCTGCTATACAGGCGTCCATTCAAGCATTGAATATAGGAAAGTAAGATTGAATTCTGGTAATTGCTATCATTATAGGCTATAAAGCAGACCGAATCCGACAGCATCTTGTTATATTCTCTGGCTGTACCTCCTCAGCAGTTCAAATTCAAAATGTAACAAACGTCTGCTGTTGCTATATCTTCCCCTTTCATTATTTCTTAAATATTCCACTCCGAATCTGCTTCGACTGACCGTACTTATTCGATAGTTATAAAATGCTGGCCTGAGCCTTAGATGCCTAGAAGCTATCAATAACATTTATTTATAAGCCACTGTTTTTATTTCTTTTATATTCTTCTACTACGTCATAATCCCGTTATAGACAGAGTTCACCTTGTGCTGTTTGAAAAGTTAGCAGATGCTACAAAAACACTAGAAAAAATGGATATATCAGTTCAGTAGTTCAAACAATCTAGTGATATTGACAACATTTTCTTGACAGTCAAAAATGCACTTGAAAATCCAGTACGTGAACGAACGCTTTCTCTCATTACATTAGAAGATGTTTAACTTTTAACTACATTCCTTGTATAATGAATTCGGAATTTAGAAATTTGCAAGACATTCAATTACAAAATACGTTAAACGTTCTAAAGATAAGGAAAATAGTATAATTGAGGATATTTTCGAATAGAAAAGAGTATAGAGAATTTGAACCTTTAAAAGAGTATAATACTCTTAAAAAGAGTATGTCTGGACACCCTAGTAAATACAACGGAAAACCACCATCGCCAGATCCTAGCGTGGTTCAGTGGTAGGACGTTGGCTTACTGAATTAAAAACCCGGGTTCGAATTCTTGGGAGGGCCAAGAATTTTTATTCTTTTTCTGTTTCAAAATATATCTTATAATTATGTTAATATTTATTATTAATAATTGCTTTCTTGCATTTTTATCTTAAACTAGTGACCATGGAAACGTGGAGGTTAGGTAAGGTTAGATGTGGTCATGTTTCATTACATTTCGTCGGGTTGGAACCGGTTAATTTGTGCGTGAAAAAATAATGGTCAAGAAAGAGCCTTAGAATTGGATTTGATTCGTCACCATATGTCTATTTTACGCGACAGTGCAGGTTTTTTCTATTTCTTGAAAGGGCCTACTTTACTTATATTAAAGGGCCATAAATACGACAGCTGTAACCACTAGACTAAGAACATTTGGTACTCATCGCTTACCAGGCCGAAGTATGATGAAAGGGAATTTATGACCTATTTAAAAGTTGCTTTCAGAAGCCATCGTTTTTCAGCGGACATGACTATAAAAGGCTCTAGAAGAAAATTTACGCCATTAATTCCGAAAATTTATCTATTTTGTGTCTGCGTTTTCTTTCGGAAAGGTGAATTTTATCATAGTGAATATGATTTTTTCAGTCTGTTTGTTTAAGAATAAATTATTTTAAGGTAATATTTAACCGCTAAAAACTTAAGTTTGTGGTGGTGAATAATTTTATTATATTTCACTGTGCGGTCATCTCCTCGTGTAAGGGTTCTAAATTACTCCACATCTGCCCCCCCCCCTCCAGCGTAGAACCTTGACCCTTGGAATCCAATCAATTAATTAATTACAGCATTGCCGTCAGAGTAATTGTAATGGATACGTTAGCAGTATTTCGAAACACAGTTCTATGGCATTAAGCTAATTATACATTAAGAGACGATACATATCTTTGAAATAAAGTGTTTGTATGTTTTATGGAGAATAGCTATCCATTAACCAAAATTGTGGCTAACTGATAGCAGAATGCATGTACTGATTCATTTTTTTTTAAAATAAGAAATCATTTGAGTGTAAACCAAAATATTTTGTCATCTTATCAATTAGATATCTTATTTTCTAAATGAGGTATTAGTGTTGCATCAATACATCTTGAACGTTCCTTTTACTATTATACCAGAATAAGATATAAGAACTGGAAACAAAAAAAAACTTAAATCATATATGCGAATTATAGTAGAAAATAATATTTCTCAAAATGTAGTGATATCTCTATGGAGGGACTTTTATCCCGTAAAATATACTTTCTGCATTACGGGTATTAATTTATGTGCTATATATGCACTTAGTTGATATAGTGTGAAACATTTTGCAGTTGGTAGGCACAGACTTATGCATGTTCAACTTATTTCGGAGTTGCTTTACTTCATATTCAACAGTAAATTAATTTATTCTCCTCAAAGGCAACGAAGAGAGAACAACATTATTCGTTGATCTTTCAATGTATATAATTTCAATTAAATGGTAATATGATGATGGTCTCTTAATTTTTTTAATATGTAGGAGACTTAGACAAGAGATGAAGCTATAGCGAGTCATTGAATGTGAGTTGTCAGGTGCCAGGAACGTAGCAGGTAAATGCAAATGGACAAAAGTAAATGAAGGTTCGAGTTATAACAAAAAATACCCTTTCCTCCAGGAGAATTGTGTCACTGTAGTCCTAATAGTTAGACAACCAACATGACAGTACAAACATGCGGCAAAACATGGTATGCCAGAATATTCCTTCATTTGGAACAAGAAAGCATAAGAAGTTGAGCATCACTTAAAGAAGCGCCAGATAGATAGACAGAAATTCAATGGCACGTCAAGTTTTAAGAGATAGAGATTAATGCAAAGACAAGGAAAATAATAATATGGACATCATGCAGAAACAGTCATTATGCAGTGCAACAAAATAACTTGTCTTGTTCAAACACATACACGCAGAAACATATATACAAAGAGAGAGAAAGCATCAAAGAAGACGGGAAAAGAGCAAAAAAAGAGGAGAAAAGAGGGAAAGAAAAATAGCGGAAAACATGAACATGAATGAAAACTTAACGTTAAGGATACAAAGCCTGTGTTTCCCCTGTTTCCTTTCTGTGTCTTTTGTTTTTCTCCCTTTATTAGATAAATAACTTTCAGTAACAATCGCGAATATAATTTACAGCGCTTAATTCCTTGAAGAAAATAATTTGAAATCCAGGCGGGGAATAGAACCAAGAACCTTAAGAATTAGTCTCACACGCTGACCATTTAGCTACACAGACCATTCCAAATGTATTTGTAAAATAAGCCATTAAACTCGATACTATCAACCCCGGTTTCATTTGAAGTTTGAATTTTACTTACAACCTTTAGGCTTCTATGGCTTAACTTTATTAGTTCTGGTTCCATAAAATTATTTAATCTGTAGATCAAGATCAAACATGAATTAATCCACTATCTTGAGAACTTACTGTTGCACCAACATATATATCGGATTAATCCAGGATTGAAAGAGTGATTTCGTAAATCGCGAAACGAGTCCTAGTTCTTGAAGGAGTCGGTTGCACCAGTAATGCACGCGTGAAATACACCTCGTAGCATTGTTACATAACACACGTGCAGTGTAAATACAACTTCGAAATCCGCGGTTACAGGCTCCGCCCTTGGTAAGTAGTTAAGCTTGTTGAGTGAAAGAACCCGGGTTCAAAGCTTGGCGGGTGAAAGTGTTTTTTTAATGCATTTCTATATGTCCATATTTGGTATTAATAATTGCTTTCTTGCATTTTTCGTAGATAATCTTAGATTAATGACCATGGGTGAGGATATGTTAGGAAAGGTCAGGTTTGGTTATGTATCTTTATACTTTCGTTTTTTTCTTTCAAAATACATTCCTATCTGTTAGTGTGAGCATGACCATACCTAACCTCCGCTAAACCATGGTCACTAAAAATGCAAGAAACAATTATTAATAATAAACGTGAACAAATCGTGTCACATTTTGATAAAATTTGATACTGGAACAAAGGAATAATTTTTGGAAGGGATTAACAAAAGCTGTCGTAAGTGAAAAATTGGACGCAAATTCTACGACTTCCCTAAGTTTATAAAATACACTCGAATTCAGAGAAGTCAGATACGCTAAACTTACGGCAACCCACTTTTCGAATTAACGGGACAATAAAGAGGAAAGTCCCGTGGGAGTCTGCATGAGGGCACACGTATAATGCATAATATTCAATTTATCACGTTACTTTCTTACCAACATCATCATCCCCCTGTAAAATATCTTAATTTGCAAAGTGTGGGAACCTTATTAAAGAGTGTTTCCAGCTTTTTTTCTCAACCAACACCGGGATACCATCAACATAGGCCCTGCTCGCATCCTTCCAGTACCGAGTGGCCGTGGCTTAGTGGTACGCCTCAGGCATGAATGTTTGTGTGTATGATTTTAATTTAATTCTAAGAATATCAATCTATACAGGTTAAAAAGGTATATCAACTTGAACAAGTAAAACCCGCATAGGACGAACAAAGTTCCAAAAAGTTATAGAGTGTTGGTTTAGCATTCGAAAAGTCAAGGAATCCATTCCAGCGGCTGACGATTCTAACTGAGGTTTCCTAAGAATTTTACTCAGCCATAGCAGGCAAATGATGGTACTTATAAATTGGTCCTGGCCGTCTACTTTCCAACGCACTCTCCCAACCCTATCCCGATTAAATTCTCAGATGCCTGAAGGCCTTAAAATAATTTTAAACAATTATTCCAGCATACCCCGTTGATGTAGTATGAAAGGGAATCAGTGAAAGTAGTTATTTAATAATTCACTTGTGTAGACGTTACGATATTGCATGGCAGGAGGCCAATCAGGAATCAGATAGCTGGCTCGTTAGAAGTTTATGATGATGCCAGGTAGTTAATTGATGAAACTGTTACAGTTTTTAGTTTTTTAACTAAAACGTATTCATTTACGCAGTTTTTAATTTTATCTTAAGTATATAAAAGCAAATCTTTGAACTGGAAAATATCCTATTTGTTTTGTTATGAGATCCGAGACCCGCATAACATCGATAGTTTGAAATGAATACTGTATGCTCATCACCAGAATAATGAAGTCTCGGTGGTCTGATGCTTATAGTGCTCGCCTTTCATGGCTGGCGTCGAGAGTTCAAACCCTGATAAATCCAATTTTGTTTTTAATGAAAAAAAATGGGTTTATGAGTTCAAACTCTGGCAAACACAATTTTCTATTTTTTAAATGTTATTTAAAATTATTTTCCAAATTGTAATTTATCAAATAAAATTTCTGCTTTCATTTGTGAGTCTCTTCTACAACAGTATATTACATTTTGATTTCATCTATATATCCTGTAATTAACATTACGCACTTTAAATTGATAATGATTTTTTATTTTATTTATAGCCTTTAGGCATCTAAAGCTCAGGCACTGATAGGAAAGGGGAAAGGATTTGGGACGTTGTTGGACATTCCTATGTTGAAAGTGCAATTCCGACATTTGCCTGGTGTGAATGAGGAAAAACACTGGAAAAACCTCAGTCGGGGTGGTCAGCCGCTGGGATTGAACCCACGACCTCCCGAATGGGTTGGGAGAATATGTTGGAAGGTAAACGGCCAGTTTATGGCTGAGGAAAATTCTTCAGAAACCTCAGTTAGAATGGTCAGCAGCTGGAATCGACTCCAGGACTTTTCGATTGCTAAACCAACACTCTATAACTTTCTTGAAACTTTGTTCACATTTAGCGGGTTTTACTTGCTCAAGTTGATTTACCTTTTTAACCTGTACAGATTGATATTCTTAGAATTAAATTAAAATCACACACACAAACATTCATGCCTGAGGCGTACCACTAAGCCACAGCCGCTCGGCACTGGAAGGATGCGGGCAGGGCGTAAGTTGATGGTATTATCCCGGTGTTAGTTGAGGATAAAAGCTGGAAAAACTCTTTAATAAGGTTCCCACACTTTGCAAATTAAGATATTTTACAGGGGGATGTTGATGTTGATAAGAAAGTAACGTGATAAATTGAATATTATACATTATACGTGTGCCCACATACAGACTTCTACGGGACTTTCCCCCTTATTGTCCCGTTAATTCGGAAACTGGGTTGCCGTAAGTTTAGCGTATCTGACTTCTCTGAATTCGAGTTTATTTTACAAACTTAGGGAAGTCGTAGAATTCGCGTCCAATTTTTCACTTACGACAGCTTTTGTTAATCCCTTCCAAAAATTATTCCTTTGTTCCAGTATCAAATTTTATCAAAATGTGACACGATTTGTTCACGTTTATTATTAATAATTGTTTTCTTGCATTTTTAGTGTCCATGGTTTAGCGGGGGTTAGGTAAGGTCATGTTCGCAATAACAAATAGGAATGTATTTTGAAAGAAAGAAACGAAAGTATAAAGATACATAACCGAACCTGACCTTTCCTAACATATCCGCACCCATGGTCATTAATCTAAGATTATCTACGAAAGATGTAAGAAAGCAATTATTAATACCAAATATGGACATATAGAAATGCATTAAAAAAACACTTTCACCCGCCAAGATTTGAAACCGGGTTCTTTCACTCAACAAGTCAACAGCTTAACCACTTACCCACGGGCGGAGCCTGTAACCGCGGATTTCGAAGTTGTATTTACACTGCACGTGTGTTATGTAACAATGCTACGAGGTGTATTTCACGCGTGCATTACTGGTGCGACCGACTCCTTCAAGAACTAGGACTCGTTTCGTCGATTTACGAAATCACTCTTTTAATCCTGGATTAATCCGATATATATGTTGGTGAAACAGTAAGTTCTCAAGATAGTGGATTAATTCATGCTTGACCTTGATCTACAGATCATGAAACCAGAACTATGAAGTTGAGCCATAGATGCCTAAAGGTTGTAAATAAAATTCAAACTTAAAATGGAACCGGGGACAACTCGCTGACAGTATCGAGTTTAATGGCTGATTTTACAATACATTTGTAATGATCTGTGTAGGGTATGAAACTCATTCTTAAGATTCTTGGTTCTATTCCCCGCCAGGATTTCAAATTATTTTGTTCAAGGGATTAGGCGCTGTAAATAATGTTCACGATTGCTACTGAAAGATATTTATCCCATAAAGGGAGAAAAACAAAAGACAGAAAGGGGACAAGGGAAAACACATTTTGTGAATGCTTAAGCGTTAAGTTTTCATTCATGTTCACGTTTTCCGCAATTTGCTTTCCTTCTTTTCTCCTCTTTTCGCCCT
>JAGDQP010007150.1:39376-68758 GCA_022664845.1 Lepisma saccharinum
CTTTCTCCGTCTTCTTTCATGCTTTCTCTCTCTCTCTCTCTCTCTCTCTCTCTCTCTCTCTCTCTCTCTCTCTCTCTCTCTCTCTGTGTGTGTGTGTGTGTATGTGTATGTGTGTTTGAACAAGATACGTTTTGTTGCACTGCATAATGGCTGTTTCTGCATGATGTCCATATTATTATTTTTTTTCATTTTCTTTGCATTAATTCTTATCGCTTAAAATTTAACGTTCCTTTGAATTTCTGCCTATCTATCTGGTGCTTCTTTAAGTGATGCTCAACTTTTTATGCTTTCTTGTTCCAATTGACGGAATATCCTGGAATACCATGTTTTGCCGCATGTTTTTAGTGTCATGTTGGTTATCTAACTCTTAGGTGTACAGTGAAACAATTATCCTGGAGGAAAGGGTATTATTTTGTTGTAACTCCAACCTCTATTTACTTTTGTCGTTGACTGTACAATTTATCAGACTGACAAAATATAAAAATAGGCTATTCTTATGAATCTGAGTGTTCTGAAAGAAGTACTTATTCACTTCTGTCCTTACTTAAAGAAGGAAAAGAACACAGTCGTAGAAGGAAAGAACACAATAGGAAGGGCTATTTTTGTTGTATGGACAACAGATGAAAATAGAAGACTGTGTTGAAAGTAGTTTAACAATTAACGCATCGTGTTAAGATTTTGTAATAACGTAATTGAAGTATTATCAACGTTCGTGAAGTAATGATCTGAAAGTGAGCCCCACTCACCTTATTGTGATCAAATTATGTTTATGATGGTAGTCGTTTGATTAGATTTAATTATCGTAAGTCATTGGTTGATTAGTTATCGAATCTGACAAAGTGAGGCTAACTTCTGTGAGCCCCATTTTAAGCTGATGCAATTAAGTTAATGACAGCAGTCGTTTGATCATATTCTGATTAGATTTGATCAATTTGATTATCATTTGATGCCGTACTCATTCTGAGAAATTGAATGAAATATGTTGGGGGGTTAACTACCTCTGGTCTCTCTTAGGTGATCCAATGTGGTTAACAACGGAAATCGTTTGATTTTAGTTTGATCAGCTATATCTTCTAAGAAATTGAATTAAATATATATTAAGATGTTAACTTTCACGAGTACCCCGTCCCCGTCATTAATCTGACTAAATTAATATAATGATGACAATGGGTACAAGTTCGATCAGATTAGTATCAAACCTGTAGAATTAATTTTATGATTGCAGTTTGTAATGTATATTTTTTTTTGCATTTCACTTTTTAAATTTTGTCTTTTGTTATTGTCAATTTATGTTACTGAAAACAAAAAACATCCGGAAAGAATGAGAACAGATTTTGTTACTTGTCGTCAGAGCCGCCTAATGGCAGAATGTTAAATTATAGCGGTGAACAAGATGTGGTCCACCATCAACGGTTATATCTGGCTTTGTGAATTAAGAGGAAAGTACGTTTTGAACTGCTGTTCTATATACAGTATTTTGAAATACGAAAGAATTGTGTAGTTTAATGATAATTTCTACATGTGTTGGCGAATGCTATCGAAGTATCGGAAGAACTAGTGGAGTATTCGTATTTTCTATTTCTATCTACGATTTTGGTTGAGAATTATTTAGGCAGCGTTAGCAGTTTTGCGGAAAGTAACGGTAAGTTAGTACGATTCTTTAGATTTTTTCTTCATGAGTAAAGTAAATTTCTCTAGCGAGAGAAACAGTGTGCGATGGTTTTTAACTCTAGTAGTGTTAACTTCGTTCTACGTATCGACGAGCTACAAAGTTCATGATGGCGATTCGGGTTTCTACCGGGAGGTAACTTTTGAGGAAATTAGCTATCGTTTTGGATTTTTGCAATTTATTCATTTTGATTGTAAAGCAATTAACATCACTAATGTAGTTCATTTAGGAAACAAAAGGATAAGTACTTTCAATGTATGTGGTGAGAAACGGATCTTAGCATTTGCATTGTACTTAGCGACCACGTGTTTCGCATCGATTGTATCTAAATCCATCCGTCAGTATAGGATATTAGTATTATGCCTATTTGCTATTCTCTGTAATATTAGTCAGTGAGGGAAATATATTAAGCCACTTTTTCAGTTGCTGATATGGCCACCAGCTGGATTTTATCCATATAGCAGAACATGTGCTTGGCTAATATTGCTTAGAAGCATAGGAAGTTTTTGAGTTATTTGTATGAGTTTTATCGTTGCATAGATGTGTTTGTTATTCGTTCTCGTGAATAAATACTCACTAGTAGCGAGTAATGAAATTTCAGCATTCGATATTCTGAGAGTATATAATTTCCATGTGTTTAAGACTAATTGCATATTTGGTTCTTTGAATCTTGATATGTTAATAAGATTATTTCAAGGAGTGTGTGAAAGTATTCCGTATTTATTGAAACAAACAAATGTATGTATGTTGCACAATATTAGAGGAGTGCAATTTTCGTTTCATTTTTCAATATTCTGTTCAAGTATATCACCATTTTCATGTCAATTAATTTTTGCATTTTGTACTATTTGTGTAACAAAAGAGAAATAATATTCATTACAGTTTTTATATATAATTGAATTCAGGGATTTCCTTTATCAAATATAATAGTAGATTAGAACCTCTGAACCTTTCTATTTTCTCTGATGAGAAATTACATTGTGGGGGTCGTTCATGAGATCCTCCCTATGTTTCAGAGCCTGTGTTCTTATTTCAAAATCTTCTAATTAACCCGTAAGGGAAGTCTCTGTTTACTAGGAATCTTAATTATTTCAAGACTGGGGCATTTTGTGTGTGGGTTCTGTTACAAGTTGTTTGATCAGATTTGATAAACATTGATTATCGTTTATAATTTATCGTATCTAAGAAATAGAATGAGCATGAGCCTAAAATGCACTATCCCTCCTTAAACTAATCCAATAAAGCTAATATCTTCAATTGTAGGCTTGAGTCATACGGATGAATATCGTCCTATCCTGTTAGTAAAATCTTGTGCTTATGTATACGAAATTTTACGTTTTTCTGCCTTGCCTTGTGCAGAAAAGTTGATGTTATCAGTAGCGACGCAAAGAGGGGGAGCGGGCTCCCCCCGGGCCTCGAGTGTTGAGTGGGCCCCGCCGCTGCTGAACAGTTGGACGATATCGAAAGAACTGGGACAAAATCACAAAATTCAAATTTAGAATATAATCTCGAAAACCATCTTATGTTGTAGTAAAATGTCCAATAGACACTAAACTACTTCGTTTGTAATTTTGAAATGCATAATCATTCGTGCATGTCCGCTCAAATTTGACAATTTTTCAACATTTTCAAAACGCGATTAGGTTTTTTTCTATTTGTAGCAGAAATTGAGGCAAATCATTATAACAACTCCAATTTCCTGTGATTTGCATAAAGAATGAACGTTTTTTCTTCAATCTGACAAATTTTTATTTCGGTGCTTAGCAAATTTGGATTTTTTTAATTTATAGCTTTCGACGCCCTCGTTTGGGGCCCCCAGCTTTGGCACCCAAGGCAGGTGTCTCACCGTCACTAAGACACTGATGATACTCTTTCAAGTTTGGCTACAGTGTAATCGTATCTTTAATGTGGTTGAGAGCCCTGTTCTAATATTTCTATAATATATGTACATTGAGAAACTACACTTCCCAAATTCGAGACGCACAAAAAAAAGCTAAGCGAGTCAAGCTCTGATTTTTCGTTAATAGAAAGCTTAGAATAAATACTATCAGGGTGACCAAAATTTAGTTACCACTAGCTGCAACCTTCTACGTAAAACCTCCCCAAACTTGAGAAAACGCGCAGATATAGAATCCCCACCTTTTGTAAATAAAAGATAGCAAAGAAGTGAAGGTCTGGTTCGTACTAGTAACGATGTAGTGAAATGGAGTGGAGTGGTAGCTGGTGTGCAAGAGTGATGGCTTGGAATCATTAGAGAAATGAGATGAAAATGGGACCCACACTCTGACTTCTAAGGTGCAAAAAATCATACTATGAGTTCTGTAGAATAGATCATACAATGAACTTCAATGAGTTCCATGAACTTCCAAAAAGGGATATTAACATATCAGGCTACTTCTGATTAGCCCTGAGCTCTTGTGAACAAATTGGGAATTTTCTACGATTTAATAATGCGTAACGTGTCTGACATATTATTATAAAAAAAAAGTATAAATGATATATTTTCCTAGATGTATGCGCAGAGCGTATCTGAATTATTACTATAGCAAGATACAAGTCAGATCTCCATTTCGAAACGGGTTCTTCTGCAAAAATTTTGAAATTGAGATATTGGCATTGTTGACTTCGTATTATCACTTTCGAACACATTAGTAAGATTTTGCGATTCTAAAGTCGTGAGATAGTAAAGGAGAGAAACATAATTAACAGTAAAAGTTTTATATCATTTAGCTTTTTCAATATTATTTTGCAAAATAAACTATTGGTAAACTACTACTTTCTCCAACTATTTTTAAGATATCTGCAAATGTTTCCCATAGCGTTTAAAACTTAAAATTGTATAACTAGTGTCTGTGTCAATTTCCTAACATTTATGGTGCTTGGACAAGGACCCGTTTGGAAATAGACGCCTGGAAAGATAATTGCTAGTCTCTGTGTTTTTCACATATCTATACAGTTTACTAATTCCACATTATTGGTTACGTTTTATTAATAGTGTTGATAACTATTTTTATGAAATGCCTAGAAATTATATTTGCTTCAAAAACAAGCAAACTAGTCTTGATATCATCAACAGCATTTCTTTTCACTGTTTCTTTCATTTGTATTTCTGATACGTATACTGAAATGCGTATATAATAGCACATATTGTTCATGTTACTTTTAAGGGTAACTAAGGAAGTACAACATATTGTTAAGAAACATTAGAGCCTATTGTTGTTTTATATCTTTAGCACATTAAAGTCAACATGCATTATTTATAACTTTCGTGAGTCCCCCACGAGCCCTCCGAAAAAATCTTCTTGAAGAAACACTATTTTCTACCTGGAGAGATCTCATTAATCCATTTAATTTACCTCACAATAGCCGAACTTAAGAAATCTCCTGTAATGTAAGCAACCCATTAAACAGCAACCTGTTTTTAACGCTTTCGTTAAGATGAAACATGCTATATCCCGTATACTACGTAAATTTCCCCCTAACCTACATCAACCAGCATTTCCTCAGCGTTCAAATGATATTAACTTCTCAGTGTTTTGGGGTTTTCGTTCCACTTTACACCGGTCGCCGACACAAGTGAATAATCACTTGTTAAAATGATTCAATAGAGCACCTCGATGGTGGTCGGTGACGCAGTAACTATGCCTTCTCAGGACTCTTACTTGTGCGCTTGCCTGTAGTCGGATGGTTCAAAAGCCCCCACGAGTTCCCCTGTTTTCCGAGGGGCACGGAATAACGAGGAAGTACGATATAGACAATAGTAGTCTGCATTCATGATTGTGTTCGCGAAAGGTCTTCAATCATATTCACTTGACTCGGGCCCCAGATTGCCTTGCGCCGCCACTGGATATTATTACATACTATTTGGAATAGTCACGAACGTTGTTCCTTTTGCGATGGCTTCCAAAATTGTATGATTTCAATACGAAGCTCTTATGAAAAATAGTTATTGGTTAGAACTATATAAGAACAATTCTCTTAATGAAATATTTTAGTATTATTGGCCGATTAGAAAGTAGAGATAATGAAGGAATTATCTGTGTAAATCAAATGTAATAAATGATTTGAGTTTGAAAATAGAATTTGTAGTGTACTTTGGCTGTATTAAGTCATTACATTAGCACATCAGTCACAGAAAGGAGTGAAAAGGACAGGCTGGAAACACTTATTGCGTTGTGATAGTCTTGTGCTCCTCCAATAAAATAATATATTTTTAAGTTTCAAATGAACTGATACAAACAGTGTTTCATAATTTTATCGAACATGATGTATTTGGTTGGTTGGAAACAAGGAACACGTTGCTCTTTGTTTTAGAAAGAGAGAGAGGAGGACGAGGAGAAAAAGTCAGTAATATGGTCAACCAACTAACAACCGAAGTAAGACTTAGAAGTTTGTGTACAAAATCAATCAGAAGGTTGTGTCCAAAATAATTCACAATTTTGTTAAGAAGACTAATGTATATCGTAAGTTCTATAAGCGTAACATTCTCATATAGGGTTGGTTACGACAAGCCATTAATTCTGTGACGGAGAAGAAAGATGTTAGTTCTGTGAAGAATTTGAGAAATTGGTTTGCCTTCAAATTAATATGTTGTTTTGGACACATGATACTTTATTTCTGGTGGTCTGAAATCTCTCCCAATTGGTTAATTTGGATCAGTGAATTTGAAGACTCATGATTCGGCTGATGGATTCAGTATATAATTTCCCAAGTATAAGAGAGTGGTCACGCTTCTTAATATGTACGTACATCAACGTTGGCCTAGAATTTAAAGTACCTGTACTTCCGAGTAGGTAGAAAGAAATCAGGTATAATCTCTGTCAGGATGGCTGGTTCACGGATTCAATCCGAAAAGCTAGTATGTCCGCTCTGTCGGTAGATGTATATAACTAAGCATATTTCTAATTCTTCAGAAAGTAGTACTACATAGTAATGTATATAAAATAATTATATGTTTAAACTGGAGTAATGGTAAATGGAAACAAAATGAACGATGATTATTATTGTTCAGCATCACAATTTTACCTTCGTTTACTAGAAATAGCTTCAATTTGTTTTATGATCAAGTAGCGTATATTGTAGTACACTTCAAATTGATAGTTATTACCTTCACTCAAGAGATCTGAGCTTGTAATTTTGGTTCGCACATTCTAATTGACATTTTTTCTTGGTTTACAATTGGTTCTGCCAGGTAAAAATTCTAGGTTTTCTCTTTCTCTCCAAATAAACACAGAAAGAGTTCTATTGATGAAATCGTATTATAGATTATTCGGAAAGTTTCGATAAAGCTTCATTATATACTTTTAAACCATATTAATAAACATATTTGCTATTTTAAAGGCGAAATAAACTCTTTGGAGGAAATGGATCTCGCGTATCGCCTTGTAAGCAATAGATCGGGGTATCAATTAAAATTATCTTTATTCACACGCAAATATATAAAATGTAGTGTAGATTATTGTAATAAATATTTTCATTTTTGAACAAAAGCCTTCTTGGGTATTTCATAAATAAAAGTATCCTATTATTGACCAAAAATTTAACATTGGACACAATTTAAATATGAAACAAAAGTTACAAATAGTTATTATTAGAAAAAGGAATGTTATATCGGGAATAAAATACTTTTCTGTATTTTATATGAAAACAAAGTTTAAGGTGAAATTTCAAAATTACTTAATAATTTCACATTTGCCTCAAGGTTTGGTAATATATATGTGTCTCTCGGTTATAATGCCACACATCATAATCTTCCGAAAACATTTTCCATTAGTATCGACTGATGTAAATGTATATACAAAAGAACTCCAGAGAACACTCCAAAGCAAATAAAAGCAGAACACACCTGCAGCAACACACATCATCCACCTGTGTGATTCTGTGTCAATAAAACGTTGTGTTTTCTTGCTCGTAGACGGTACAGATCACCGCGTGAACAGCACCCCGATTGGAACATCGTACAATGTAAATATCGTGTAAATGCTCCAAGTGAATAACTGTGCTCATACCAAAATCTGGAAAGTAAGCTGCTAACTACAATTTTTTGTAAGTGCAGCATAATTCCTTTATTGATGGTAACATGTTCTAAAACCAAAATGTCCTTGAATTAACCCTAATGTGTTACTATAATTCGGAAACCTGTTGTATGTCTGGACTCTATTGATGTAATTCATACTGCCTTTGGTGTGATCTTATTTTTGAAATGGTTTGAATTAACGTTGATGTTTTTTTACTTATTTATTATTTTATTACAATTTTTGTTTATTTCTGTATATTATTTATTATTATCGTTGAAAAATCTAATACATTTTAAAATATTCTTATTATTGCTAAAGATTTAATAGCATTATTTTGTAAAAAGGAAAAAAAACCATTATAATATTTAAGTATAAAAACTAAAGAAATAAGTTCTTATAGCTAGCATGAATTTATATGTTTTGGGTACAAATTTATCATAAAATCTTCATGTGGTTAGAGCGGCGTGCATTCCTATTATTTGAAAGGTATAACAAGAAACAGACGATAGTAAAAACAGTTGTAAGAAGAAGAATCGAAAATTATAGGACGTGTGTATGTGTTTTGAGAACAAGTAATTATTGCAAATCTAAAAGAAAATATATAAAATGTCAAACACTGTGGAAACTTTAATGTGTGTGTGTGTGTAAGTACGCCTATACATGATCTCGTTATTAACTCCATTACTAATGTAGCATTAATGGGGCTAACTACTACGGCTAATACTTGTTGAAGTTGGTGTCTTATCTTTAGTGCATGGAGTAGGTTATATGTGTATTTAACAATAAAAGCGAGAAGCAGCTTAGAAAAGTTTTGTTCCTACAAACTACATAAATATTACCTATCAACAGGTTTATTGAAGTAACTTTAAGAATTATCGAATCCAGTCATAATATCCTCTTTCTTTAAGAATCTTTACTGTAGTCTCAATCTGTTCCAGTAATCACTTTGTTTTCTATTTGATGCAAGAAAGCACGTGTTCTTTGCCACGGGTAATATGATTGTATAAGAATAATACGTGTAAAAGCTGGCACAAGTTTTAATTCAGAATACCAAACAACAGAATTTCATAAATCATAAAAACTTTGCTGTAAAATATTTAGTGCTTAAAAATCTACTTCCAGTGATTTCCACTTAACTGATGCCGAAACGAGGATGTTGTTTGTGTCAGTTAAAACATAATAGTTTGTCATGCTTCCCCAAGTTGACTCAAAGTATTAAGTATTTAAGTGCCATAATTTGTATTGATATTACCCCTACTATTTTTCCTTCAAACTAAACAGCCAAATAAATGGGTCAATTTATAACCAAACTTTTCATCGTACTCCGGCTGAAAAATCCTGAGTTGTTAAATTGAAGTTTCGGAAACAAAAACGGAAAAATGATTGATTACTTTTCTTATGTTATTACATAAACAACATCACTTTAAACAATATAATTCTTTAAATTTTCCTCTTTTATTCGAATTTATTCAGTTTAAAATGTTCCCATTTCTTCAACTTAAATCTGAAGTTCCTCTCATTGTTTACTAAAGTTGAATCTTATTAAAATCTTTCTCCATACCTTAAACAAAATATTTTTGTCTTGAACATTTTTGTTAGAATCGAATAAATATGTTTCTTTTTTACCATTTGAATAAAGTATTTTAGGCTACTGAAAATTGTATCAACTAAGGATATTTGATCGTCCTTATATAAATTCCATAAACCATAGAATTAATTGGATCATGCTTATAATGTATATAGTCTACTTTCATTCTAATTTTCAGTCTGATTTCAGTCTAATTTTTAAGTAGGCTAAGTAAAAATGGATACATTCACGACAAACCGCTATAGCACTCCCCCACTCTTACTTCAAGTTTACTAACAAATTAGAAACTAACGCTAGAGAGAAAGGTGATAAATATAGTTAAAAAAATGAAATAATGGTTACTTCCAACTAATTTACCTGTATCTATATACTGTATATATAACCGAATATCTGTTTGTTTAAACACGATTTAAATTTATATGCATGCATTAATTTCAACCAAGTTTTGCATACGTATTCCTTGGGTCCAGGCGCAGGAGCTTTAGGTATTTTAAACTAGCGACAGTGACTGTACCGCGATCTAATTAACAAAACAGTAATTTAATTGTTTATGACAATGTAATAAATACATTGTTTCCATTTTTAAGTCAGAATTAAAAAAATACTTTAGGTAAAAAGAGGTAAAGCTATTCCCTGTGCGATGCGCACGCGCCGTTAACGGCGCATGGAGAATTGGAGGTATTCTTGAGCTACGGTATGAAGTGAGGTGGGGTAGTCAGTCCCACGCTCGACCTCCTTTACCTTCCCAAGGTGTCCAGGAGTACCAAGGACACTCTGGTACTCAATTTTATAGGAGGCTGAGTGCACTTCAGAGTGCCAGGCAAGGGAACACTGCGAGTAAAGTTTCCAGTGTCCTGGCCAGGATTTGAACATGGGCCGCCCAATTCGTATTCAGACGCGCTACCGCCTGAGCCATGGTGACTCGTAGACTTCAAAATTCGAATTTCGATTGTTGTAAACCAACAATATTTATATTTAGTGTTTAACGCAGATTAAATATTTTATTAATAATTTAATGTTGTAAATGTAGTTGTATTAGTACTTACAGAAATATTATAGTAGTAACAGTAGTAGTTGTAGTAGTATTAGTAGCAGCAGAAATGGTTGTTGTAGAAGTGACACTAGTTGCAGTAGGCCCCTAATAGTATTTGAAGGAGTAGTATTAGTAGTAGTTGTTGTTGTAGTTGCAGTAGTAGTTCTAGTAGCTGTACCAGTGGTAGTAGTAGTATTTGTAATAATATGATATTACGACGTGTTTCCAACGCATGTTCCTCATCCTGCACCAACGGGTGGGCAGTAGGGTGGGGCGAAAAATAAAAAGGTTTTTACATGGACTTCTAATACCTGCCAAAAGTTGTCTTTTGTGATAGTTAGTTAATGTGCAAAATTTGACTAATATCGGTTAATATCTTGAGGGTGCGCTGGTGTCGCTAAGTTTTGTTATCATTTCTCACCTTAATTTCATGGCTATTTTATGGAAATTAATGCCTGTAACCAATTATATTGCCTGCAATTTACTCTTAGGAGACATTTTTGTATTAACAACATATTAAATATTTCCCTCACAAATTTTGGGCGATATCTGTTAGCATTTTGAGGAGGGCGCCCTACTTTTTTGTAAAAAAAAAAAGGGCAAAAAATCTCGAAATTCAAAAGGGTTTTATTTCAACTGAAAGCTTTATACATACGAGTAAATCTGAATCTGCAGAAAATCTGGCATTAAAAATGTTAAACTGTAAAGACTTTATATAAAAGAAATGATGTTACACAAATATTTAATTATTTATATAAAAGTTCTGATGTTATACTCACATACGTGCAGTTTTGTGCATGTACAAAATTTAAATATTACAGAAACTTAAAATACCAGAGTTGGATCTCTTATGCAGATGGTTTGTAATCCTTCTTCGTTTCAAAGGAGGGTAGTGTTCTGCGTGCTTTTAGACGTGCGCGGATGAAACTATCCCTTGCGTCTGGTACACACACAGCCAATGGTGCCTCCGTCACAAGCTTAACGCAGCCCTCCAAGGATTGTGTATGACACGAAAACTTAACATTTCCCGAAGCAAATCTGGCACATCTCCAGTTTTTACAATGTCATGTACTATCTCCTCAGAGAATGTCATTGTTATAGGAGGCTCCGTTACATCTTCACAGTGCCAGTTGATCAGGTCCACGTAGTCGGGAGCAGATAAGTTAAGACGAATTATCGTAAAAGAACGAATCTCATTGCCACGAACGGAACTGGTGTCTCGAGCAAAGAATATCCTGCGAGCAGCTAGCTGCCGTATATGCTTACGATCGTCACCCAACATTCCCAGCAAAATATTTTCCGGATGTGCAAAATACGCGTTTCTCTGAATGACAGGATCGATGACACGTAACAGGTCGTCCGTTAGGAAACGCGACAACTGAATGGTTTGCCACAGGTTCCTTGCATTATCCTTGCATGATGAGTTGCACTTAATTAAAAACCAGCTAGGTACATAAACTTTAATAATGAAAGAAGCAAGCGTTTTTAATTTTCTGATCGATATTCTGTGCCAATGTACAAGCGCAAGATTCGATTAGCTGATGTGAGCCATCTAGAATGATTCAATGCACCAGGTGCTCTTTCAGAAAGGCGTATCGGACAGTCGCCGCTAACAACGGCCTCAAATATTTCAAGCAAATAGTTTTGGTCTGTACTTAAACTATCTCGGTCGATAGCTGGCATGTTCTGGAGACTAGAATCAATAGCAATATAGTTCACTACTGGTAGTAACTCACAACCTGTTAAACGTTTGCCAATAGGGCCGCTGAATCCTACAGGACCAGATGTTGGTCTAGTTACTCCATTAAATGGCGAAGTGGTAATTCGTTGGCATGAAGTTGGCATATTAACCACTGCAATGGTCTATTGATTACTTTTTCAAGACTCAAAATTACGCCACCTCTGCTTCCTATATTTACTGCAGTACCATCACATCCGATAGCGCATAACTCACTTGCAACGATTGTATTTACAGCAAAGAATTCAAGTATGCTGTTTGCAATCCCTTCCGAGGTTGAACGTTTTGGAGAAATATGTCTTAAATATGCATTATCAGGTAACATAACCAGTGAAACGTGCTCTTCAGTTCTTGTTTTCCGATGATAACTGCCAGTCATCGATTGTTCCAGGAATAATGTGCTATCCTTCCGTCCATCAAAATACAAGCCTCGTATAGCTTTACATTTTAGATCTTGGTGTTCCTGAAGTTGCAGTCGTTTTCTCGCTTTGTTACGTTCCCGTTTCACTTTGCTTGGATCGACAATATCTGATGTTCCTCCAGGAGAAATTACGCCGACATCTTCCAATACTGCAGATGCTAAGGCAGCCGCTGCTCTGTTGGACACACCATAGCGATCACACGTCTTTGAAAAGTTATGTAGACTGACCCTTGCTTGCCAAGTGGTTGGTTCACAGTAGTACAAGTAAATTCTGGATCAGTTTCGACAGTACCTTCCATCAACGATTCGCTATCGATATCTGTTTCCTCTGTGTCTTCATTGCCATTAATTTTGATCTTCTCTTCGTCTTTAATTCTTCCTTTGCTTTTCGTTTTCTTTCCATTTCCGTTTCCTTGTGGTTCGAACATCAACATTTCCAATATACATTTTCCGTTCTCCTCGCTGATCTAAAAGGAAAACTTGCTCTTTGACAGGGACTTTACAAGACTTATCACAATTTCATGCACTGAAATCACATTTCCAACAAGCGATATCGAAAAGTTGTTGACGAGCTTTGGCACAAAATAACCTTACCTTATCAGTAAGTGCATCGGATTTAGCACCTTTCTTGTTACTAGATTTCTTTAGGTTTTGATACTTTTCATGATAATTTCGAATCAGCTGAAGAATTCGTGTATGAGAAGCTATAGGAATAGAGGATCGGTGCCATATTTCTTCCAACCTCGTAGCTACAACTTCTGAAATGTCAGCCACGGTAGGCTCTTTGCAAGTATCAAATGGTTTCTTTTCATGCGAAATGAACAAATAATATTTAAACACGTCTTAGTAAGTTGGTAACACCGAATCAGATAAGGTTTTGGTGGCTCTAAAAATGGGATCATTTAGTTCCTTTCTTGTTTTTACACTCAATCCAACGAGGGAATTTTCCTCCTTCATGTTTCCATTGCTCATTATGTCCGAAATACGGCCTTGATTATTTGATCAACTAAAACATTCCATTTTGCACAAATTTGTCGCGAACTCTCTAAGTACAAGGCTGTCTGAACTGCCTTTGAATCCTTAACTTTAATTTCTTGACAGGCAACAGTGAAAAGTTGTATCAATCACCTTAATCACAGGTAAGATTTCAAGAATTTCTCTTCCTATGCTACAAGTAATATGAGAGACATTTTTCTTCATAAATCACACAGAACCAAATCATTACTGTAACGAAACAAGCTAAACGGTTTGGAGTGAATATGTGTGCCTGCCATCTATCGGGAGCTTTTAGATAAAAGAAAATAAATCACCGCCTGGTGGATTCAGTCGGCCATGACTTTCTCAAAACAATTGAAATTAACATGATGCTAAGGACTTCATTTCAGCGCCTCCTCATATTTCGCACTTTTTGCGCATTTTAACAACAAAAAATAGGGCGCCCTCCTCAAAATGCTAACAGATATCGCCCAAAATTTGTGAGGGAAATATTTAATATGTTGTTAATACAAAAATGTCTCCCAAGAGTAAATTGCAGGCAATATAATTGGTTACAGGCATTAATTTCCATAAAATAGCCATGAAATTAAGGTGAGAAATGATAACAAAACTTAGCGACACCAGCGCACCCTCAAGATATTAACCGATATTAGTCAAATTTTGCTCATTAACAAACTATCACAAAAGACAACTTTTGGCAGGTATTAGAAGTCAATGTAAAAAACTTTTTATTTTTCGCCCCACCCTAGTGGATAGTTTGGCTAGTTATTAATAAAGAGAACCATTAGTTTGCAGAGTAAAGGAAAACGAACATGAGGATCATAGTTTTGTAATTGTTCAAGTTCAGAAAACGTGGTCGTTTTTGTATGGAAACATATTATCGGCAATTCAGTTTTCCTCGTTCAATCCTTGGATATTTTTATCAGCCTTTAGCTTAAACTTAAGTCAAATTACTTACAAATTGAGATCCTTTATAAATAGAATACTTTCAGTAAAATATTTAACCTCTCACTGATTGAAAACTTCAAGTATTAAAACGGCGATTTCACTTCCTTCGACCATTTTTCAGGATTAAAGACTTTTTCACCCATATTCAACCATATGTTCAAGAAATAAATCATTTCCTTGAATAAAATAGCACATTATAAATATAAATTTACTTCACTGAACTTCGATACAATTACATATACTTTAACGTAGTTTTTCACACAATCGTCGCCATTTCCTGAGAGATCAAAATACCTTTCTTCTATTCATAATGTCAGCCACATCTTTCCATTCATAATGTCAGAAAAATAGAGTACTAAGATTAATAAGGAGAAGATATATGTTAAGTGATGGAAAATACAGAAATATTTCGGTGTAAGAATGTGTTTAATTAAAGACAAATATATATATAAATTCCTCGGTGGGGGGAGCCAATCATAATGAATCATATACAATAGAATAGTGAATACAATCTTATTGTTGCCACGCAGCCAGCGACCTGCCAGAACCAGATTTGACGATAATAACGTAGAACACAAATACATATTCCTAGAGTTTGAAAGAGAAACCAGCTGTTGTAAAAATCACTTAACGGGATAGCATGATTAGGTTTACCTAAGACAGAAGAAATCCCTTTCAGGACAAGAGGTAATTCAATATAAATCGTAGAGATATGCACTTAGTAACTTCTTCAATTCCTTCTGTGGCTTTGTTTCGAAGTTCACCTTTGCGAGAGTTCAATGGATTTGAAACACTGAATACGTCTATAATATGTCAACTCAACACCAACGACGACTAAAAACTGTCTGTCTCTCCAGCTTTTGTTGTATTAGTGTCATGGCCTCTTTTATAGTTGGAGGTCTGGCGACGAACTTAAGCTTCAGGACTCTGGGTCAGCTCTTTTACTTGTCGGTGGTGTGTTTCCGTTGCTATCTAGCGTATTTTCACCTTGTAACAGTCTATTCACGTTACATAACATGCTTTTTATCTACACTTTTAGTTTAATAATATATTGTCCAACTAACTGTTTCTATTTATTGGTGGCGATATATGTCTAGCTGTAGAAAACCACATCCTAATTCCCGCATTTTTGATCACCTTTTAAAACACCCTTACAAAATAAATTATCGCTTTTTACTGCATGTCAAGTCTCCTTTTGCGTTTTGTATCCAGTTTTTGGGTATGGAAATGAGTCTAATGATTTCATCAGAATAATACTAAGATGGCATTTAAAGGAATGTGCGAGTACCATGCAATTCAAAATATTAGATATAATTTAATTGAATTTAGTTCATAAGAATATAATGTAAGTCCTCTAAAAAGAGGGAGCAGAAAAATCTATTTGTAATCGGTGGTTTCTGCGTATCTGTAAATCTGTAATATAGAAAGGTGTTTCTATCCAATTGTAAATTTGTGTTTGCATAGCAAAAATTTAGTACTCTTATGCATTTGGTTGTTATGCAGATGTTTAGTTAATATATACAGGATGAAATATTGAAACTAGGGTCTCATTGTTTGTGTGTTGACCATTTATGAGTTTAGAGTTGAGGCTAACTATGAATTTGGATTTGGATTCAATTAAATATATGGAAGCTCCAGACCCCTGTATTTATGCATCTTAGTAGACATAATAGTTGAGTAGGAAGAAATTATGATTATACAATTCTGTTATGAACCTTATTGTCTGAACTAGATTTTAAGCCTGCCTACGCCTGGTTTTCTCTAGCTATCACTTACGTATGGATATTGACGCGACAACACCAGATAACACTTCCGCAGCGTAAGGTGGTAATTTTATTTCAGGTTTTCGGGGGGGTCGGGATTGTTTTGAGGTAGTGAGGAAGAGACGATTGTAAATTATTCATTTCTCCTCGTTATCATTTCTTACCTACCGTTGAATATTGTTGCCGATTTTCAACTTTTTAGGTCAACGGGAAGTGCAGCCCCGAGTTCCGGTGTAGGGGTTTCTTATTAGAATAGGGTACGTAACGGAATAACTGACATTTTTATTTTTCACACAATATGTACGAATTTTGATTTATTTTAAACTTTAAACGAGCCACGCCAACTTAAGCTCTCTATACCCATTAAGTACATTCTCCATACCCAGGGATATTGGAGTAGGCCTATTTAGTGGTATTATTCGGGAACTTAACAAAGTAATTGCATTTATATTTTATTCCTGTAATTCCCACCTGCATATGAACCTTCGTGCCGAATTTGAACCTTCTCCCCGAACGGGATGTACTATCTCGAAACCCTGGTTATTGGGGTTATAACGGTATTATAGGGATGTTTCCGATGTAATTGCGATTTTAAAAACTTTTCCTGTGATTCCAACTTTCTCACAAATGTTTAATGTTGATTTTTTGTTTTCTAGTGGAACAGGAAGTGCATTTGCAACATCCGAAGGTATTGGGGTTCTTGACGATGGAATTGCATTTTTATTTTTTCCCTGTAATTCTAATCTGTCTGCAAACCTTCATGCAAATTGTCAGCCTTCTAGGCCAATTAAAGTGTATTTTCGATACCCAGGGGTACTGGGATATTTAAAGTATGACTGAATCCGATCTTGCTGCAATCCGATCCTGCACAGGAATGTTTATGCCAAATTTCAGCTTTCGAGCCCGAAGGGAAGTGCATTTGGAATTCCTGAGATATTGGGCTATTCAATGGTATTATTGGGGTCCTTGACAGCTTAATTGTATTTCTTCGTTTTGTTGTATTGCAACCTGCGCACGAACCTTGATGCAGAATTTCAGCTTTCTAACGCGACGGTAACTATATATTTAGGATACCTGGGGTTTCCGAGTACTTAATGGTTTATTGTTGTATTTAACGGTATCATTAAATTTTAAAAATTCTCTAATTTTAACGTGCCCACGAATCTTCGCTTCAAATTTTAGCTTTCTAACCCAACGGAAACTGCAGTTTCAATACTCGGGTTAATATTGTACTTAAAGGTATAATTGTATTGTCAAATGTTTCTTATAATCCTAACTTACGCGAATCTTCACACGCCGAATTTCAGCTTCCTAGCCCAACGGAAATGTCTTTTTCGGTACTCTTGTGTATTAGGATACTTCACGGTGTTATTTGGGTTGTTATCGGTGTGATTGCACTTTAAAAACTATTCATGTGATTGCAGTCTTCCCACGATTATTCATATCAAGTTTCTGCCTTCAAGTACAATGGGAAGTATATTTTTTATTCAGTCATATTTGGTGTGCTTAACGGTGTTATTAGGATACTAACGGTGTAATTGTATTATTTTTTCCCATATTTCCGACATGCACACGAAGTTTGATACCGAACTTTTTCTGGTATTCTACTCTTCTCACAATTATTCATGCCGAAATTCAGCATTCCAGCTCAACATGAAGTGCAGTTCTGATACACAGTGGTATTGTGATGTATAACGTTGTTATTGGGTAACTATGTTTTAAAAATTTTCCTGTAATTCAAACCTGCCCACGAATCTTCATGTCGAAGGTCAGCTTTCTAGCTCAACGGGCAGTCCATTTCAATACCCGGGGTACTGGGGTATTTATCGGAGTAATTGTATTTTAAAAAATACTATAATTCCAACCTGTTCACGAATCGTCATGTCAAATTTCATCTTTCCAGCCCTAATAGAAGTGCAGTTTCGATACCCGGTTGTATTGGTGTGTTTAACGTTGTTATTGAGTAACTGCATTTTAAATTTTTTGCTGTAATTCCAACCTGCTCACAAATCTTTTCGGATGTCAGCTTTCTAGTCCAACTGGAAGTGCATTTCAATATCCGGGGTATTGAGGTATTTATCGGAGTAATTGCATATAAAAATAGTGTAACTCCAACTGGTCCACGAATCTTTGTGCAGAATTTCACCTTTCCGGTCCTAGGAGAAGTACAATTTTGATACCCGGGGGTGCTTATTGTTATTAGGGTATCGGGGTAATTTTTTCTGTTAATCCTGAGGCCGAATTTCAACTCTCTATTTCAAAGGAAGTTGAATATTCGATATCCGGTGTTTTCAGGATGTTACTTAGGGTATATTTTCAAACTTTGGATTTTTTATTTTTTTATAAAAAATCCAAACTTTTAACGAAACTTTATGCCGAATTTTAGCTTCCTAGGCTAACGGAAAATACCTTAGAAGCTCTCTTCACCACCTGTGATACGGGTTGACTTTTAATATTACAATTAACTGTTCTTTGTCATATGGAACCCGTTTGCCAAATTTAAACTTTCTAAGTTTAACAATTTTCGAACTCTCCTATTCCTCTTCTTCAAGAGGTTTTCGCCCCTCACCTCCCTTCGACAGAGTCGAATCAATTTTTGGACTTTTACAAAAATGCATATAAAATTAAGGAAACATATATGTGTTCATATTTTGTATACGTTAAATATAGTTTGATATGTAATAGTGCACAAAAAATCATTTATGACAATCAGTTTCTTCCGTGCGAAAAAGCACCCTGAAAATTGCAATTGTTTCTATTTCGACAATCATATTTGGATACTATTTTGACCAGTTCGAGTACGTTTTAAGCTTTTTATGCAGAGGACTAATATTATTAAGCTGACTTTAAGGAAAAAAACTGTTTTATGTTTGAATGTTCTATGATAAACGAGTCCGGAGATATTACATTTTCCGTAAACGTCTGCTAGCACATTTAGTGGCATGCGCTGCAACACAAAAGTAGCCGCCATTAATTAATTATTTGGGATAAAAATAAAATAATACACGTTTTGAACTATGCTTATACAAGGGATATAAATATAAAAAATTGAAAGGCTCATGCAACCAAGCTGGACGATTTCACATGGATTTACCGAAATTACAGTTGCATTTTTGACCAGTTACACTATCTTAGAAGCAAATACACAACATTTTTATTTTTTCTTATCATCGGCAACAGTGTTATCAAGTAATATACCGTACCAAAGCTCATTTTGCTGCGTACTGCCCTAAATTAGGAACTGGTGGTCAAAGCTATGAAAAACGTTATCATACATTGTGCGCGGTTTTGCTTATATATATTTTTTTGCACAATTATATACAAACGAGGCTGAAATAAAGTACATATTTAGAAAGGACATTACAACAGCTTTAATTTGACACCTGATTCAACCTCATACCTCTAATATTTACGGAGATATTAATTATTTTCGGTCTTGAGGCAGAGTAGCAAATCATCCGAGGTGGCGGTTAACCCCTAAATTTTGAACCCCTGTAAAACCGAAACTACGCAATTTAAAAATTAAATCTTTGGGGAATCTCAGTTTCTCATTCGGCCCAATCACACTGCCAAGTTTCATCAAAATAAAAAAAAATAGTGGCAACCCCTTTTGGTCAAAAGTAAAATGATGATTAAAATAATGTTTTTGAGTCAATCGTACAAAGTTTACTTTTCTAAAGTCAGGTTAAAACTTACTAAAAGTTAGTTCAAAGCTTACATCTTTTACACTTTGGTGTCATCGGCAAATAAGATAGAGATTTCGTAGTCAAAACCATCCTATTATGAGGCGAGAACCATTTCCAATCTCTAGTCGTTATTATTATTATTATATAATATTATTATTATTCGACCGAAATGAGAATTTGCTTCAGTAATTTGGAATAACGTTGGGGTCACTTTAAGTAATAAAATAGAAGCTGTTCAAAAGTTATTTGTCAGAATGGTTTGTCACAGAGCGAAACTTGATTACTTTGATAATAATTATAACTACTGGCTAAATCTCTTTTCTCTAGAAATGTTGAAGGATAGAAGAGATAGAAATGATGCTAAGTTTATGTGCAAGATAATTAGTTATAAATATAAGTCAGACTACATACTTAATGAAATTAGCGTTAATGTGCCTTCATACAATATTAGAAAATATGCACCTTTGTCTGCTGCTAATAACAAAAAATAATTATAAAAAGACTTGTACAAAATTATAACAGGTATCATATGTTTTGACTCTAAATTTCTCCGTGTATAATATAATGACTTGTGCTATTTGCTTTTTTGCTGTTCTTAGCACATTGTAATAAACAAACCAATAAATTAAATTATATTATTATTATTATTATTTTCAATATGCGAAGTGAGTAACTACAGTAGTTAAAAGAGTTATTCCACTTAAAGTGGTGCATTACTCTTTATGTTGGTTGCTCGACGACTATTATTTTTACATGCTTGTGTGTGTGATTGCTCTTATTAGTAGTTTAAAACCACAAATACTTTTATTTACTTCACTTCGTTCGACTATGGCGGCCATATTTGTGTCTTTGTGCGCACCAAATTCTCAGTGTCAGGCATTTACGGAAACCTCAGTTTCTCAGCCCAGATAAGTCGTGCTTTTCGATTTAAAACTATTGGACTCAGCATACTAAATGCTAGTTGTAAGTGGTAACATGACTCTACTACTCCTCTATGTTGTAACTCTAATGTGGGTTCCAAAGTTCTGGGGGACAATAGACAAAATTACATTTTCAAGATAACTTTCTGATCTGTGATCTGAGGGGATCTGTGAACATTTCTCCCACCTTCTTCGTGCACCACCAGAGATTTTCAACTTCAAACTTTGGTATAATATGAGAAAATCATATGTTTAAACCTTCATAATATAGCAAGGAAACAAGTCTCAGGCTTAAAATATTGTAGGCATTGACTACAGTACTCTGTGTGTCTCCAAACAGATTTCCAAGTAAGAGAAAGAATCCTTTCTATTTAGAAAGTTATCTTGAAAATGTAATGTTGTCCGTTGTCCAACAGCATTTTGCAACCCGTATTAAAGTTACAACATAGAGTAGTAATGGAACCACGTTACCACTTACGACTAGCCTGTGGAATGCTGAGCCTAATTGTTTTCAATCGAAGAAGCTACGACTTACCTAGGCTAAGAAACAGAGGTCTCCGTATACTGAAAATTTGGTGCGCACCATGACAGAAATATGGCCGCCATAGCCGAACGAAGTGAAATAGGGAAAACATATCTGTGGTTTTGAGTTACCATTATCTAAGGGTACTCGCACACCAAAAATAAAACAAATTAGAATAGTCAAGCTGCCAGTGCTGGACCACTTACAATGGAATGACCCACAACGTTTAATAAATGGACGAAGATAGTACCGTGGTTGTAAAGAAAACAATTACTTGATTCTCATGAGTTAAATAAAATCTCTTTTATTTGAAAAAGATTAGCCTACTTGTACAGATTTATCCACTAAGTTTTCAAGCACAAAACATAGGAGATAATTAGCTATAAAGAAGTCATTTTCCTTAGATAGGCACACCGCCCTATTAAGTTTCATTTTCGTAAAGTTAGAACAGATTCACTAATATGTACAGTGGAAAAGTCGATAATTTATCAGAAGAGAAGTAAATAAGATATCACACCTTATTTTCTTTTATCTCAAAAACTACCTTGCAGCTGTATAATAGGTAACGCGCACTAACTGGACAGTTACGTAATGAACTTTGTCTTGCAGCTCTCTTTTGTAGGTTTATGTTTCATACACGACGCACCTTATCTCACATGTGATTTACTGTACGTATTTGAGAATATTGCTAGAGGATAGAAACAAACCTTAAACTAGGGAGGAAATTACCTACCAGGTGTATGCATAAGTAGTTTCCGGTTTACCTAAGAGATGGCGCCAGCGAAAAGTATGCAGCGTATTCATTTGCCACATACGTCATTTTGTTCGTCTGACATTAAACTACAAACACACACAAGTTGAGTCCGCCAAACACTAGCGTCTTTATTTTATCGTTCAGTGATCATGTCGAAGTTTGTGCCTGAAAAAGAACATTTGCGTCACGCATTACTTTTCTTATTTAATCAAAAGGAAAAGGCTGTTGAAAGTCATCGTGTGCTGGTAAAAACATATTTTGAACACGCTCCATCCATTAGAACATGTGAGACATGGTTTCGACAATCTAAAAGTGGTGATTTCAATGTGAAAGACAGTGCGCGCTCTGGTAGACCACAAAAGTGCGAAAACGTTCAATTGCAGGTGTTATTGGAGGATGACCCAGCTCAAACTCAACAGCAATTGGCAAAAGCATTAAATGTGTCACAAGAAACAATCAGCAGACGTTTACAAGCAATGGTGAAGATCAATAAACTGGGTAAATGGGTCCCACACGATTTGAATGGACGTCAAATGGAAAATCGCAAAGTCACTTGTGAAATGCTGCTTCAACGCTAAGAATGAAAATCCTTTTTGTATCGAATTGTGACGGGTGACGAAAAATGGATTTATTTTGAAAACCCGAAGCGGAAAAAATCGTAGCTTTTACCTGGCGAAGCCGGTCCTTCAACACCAAGGCCAAATCGCTTCGGCAAGAAGGCCATGCTTTGTGTCTGGTGGGACCAGAGCGGTATTGTGTATTATGAACTCTTGAAACCCGGAGAAACCGTTATGCACAACACTATCGCCAACAAATGATTAATTTAAATCACGCATTGATCGAAAGACGACCGGAATGGGCCCGAAGACATGGCAAAGTGATTGTGCTACACGACAATGCGCCGTCTCACACAGCAAAACCAGTGGAAGACACCTTGAAATCGCTTGGATGGGACATCCTTCCCCACCCGCCGTACTCCCCAGACCTGTCGCCATCTGACTATCACCTCTTTGCATCAATGGGACACGCGCTCGCAGAGCAGCACTTCAGGAATTTTGAAGACGTTGGAAAATGGCTCGACGAATGGTTTGCCGCAAAAGACAAGCAGTTTTTCTGACATGGTATGCATCAATTACCTGAAAGAAGGGTGAGATGTGTAGAAGCCGATGGCCAATATTTTGAATAAAACAAAATTAATTTCCCTTGAAAATTACGTGTTTTCTTTACCACAAAAACTTATGCATACACCTGGTAATATGGTATTTTACAAAAAAACAAAACATTAGAAATACTGTATGTGATGTATACTATATATGAAAATTCTATGTAATATGAAAACTGACATACAGCAATGTTAATATCATGTTTTCATACAGGCACGCTAATATAGTGTCTACAAAGCACGAATAGAGGGCATAATAATATTAAGAAAGCTCTTTAGTAATCACTTGGATAAATTCAACATAACCTGTGAGGTTTTGTGGAAAGAGCTTTGAATGTTTTATCATCCAATCACTGAGTCACGTAATTGCGTGCCAAACACAATTTGCTTAATCTACGTATTCTAATTAACTCTGGTGACAAGTTTCATTACCAGTTCATAAAATTAATCTATATTCCTTCATTCTAAATCACATTTACAGTGTATAATGGTTGAAACTGAACAGTTTGTATAAAAGCAAGGGTTGTAATAATTGTGATTGATGAGAACATACTAGACTATTCGTTTGTTATAGGTCTAGCTCTGGACACAATTAGATCATACTAGGCACTTGGATCGAACTTACTAGTCATGCAACATAACCACCAACGTTAAAACATACCAATGTTAAAACAACTCGATGCCAAAGGCTTCAGAATTGTGTTACTTACAAAGCAAAATTTGATCTATTCTTGTCTAGTTGCCTATATCTGTTCATAGCATTCCTCTGCTTTGACACGAATGGTATGACAAATCACTACAACTATGTACACTTGACATCATCCACTTAATTTGCACGACACATTCGATAATATCCGCTCTTTATTCCTATGGAACTCAGGCTCTCACTAAGACAGGCACTCACTAAGACAGTATTCTGTTAATTTGAACTTTATTTAATTCCTTTGAGAAACTTTCATTACAGGACTAAAGTACTCTTTTTAGTATTCCAGATTATATTTAAACTTAATATTGTTATTTATCTGTACAAGACGTTAAAATAAGTACCCTCACACGAATAAAAATTTAAAAGTAGCTCTTCACAGCGAAGCTTAACAAAACACGAATCAGCTGATCTGACAAGGTAAGTACCTGATCACGATCGCTCCGATTTCATTCAGATTTACAGAAGAAATACAGACCAATGCCCTAAACATTACCATACAGGCTTTCTATTTGCAAATGCAAAGTTTCGGAACTAGAGGCGTGCAAACTAGTACAAATGACTATATCACCACAAATAATAACGCAAAACAAGTCGGTTTAGCAAATAACAATCAAAGATTTGCCCACTATACTCATTTCAGCAAAGCTTATGATTGGAGAAGAGTTTAATACTTACCCTATAAACCCATATTAATTCCCTGATAACGAAATTATTACGTAAGGGAACAAGTTTTGCGGCATTCCATCAATCATAAACATTCCTGAAATACAAAAATGTATTTGGTATAACTTCAATTGTTATTTGCTAAACCGACGTTCTTTGTATATTTTTTTTCTGGGAATGTAGTGATTTATGATGATGCCGTGTATTTGCATGCCTCTAGTGTCGAATGAAATCATCTCTGGAATGTTGTAAACTAATTTTTATGTTTTGAGGTTCCTTACATGCAGGTATGGTTTTGATTCGCTACTTTTCAACACCCGGTATTTATATTTCTCTACCTAAGGGGTATAAATACAATTCAAAATATATTTCTCTATCTGTGTGTGTTAGTGAAAGGGTGAATTGGTGGAATGAAGAAAGTGGAAGGAAAAGGAAGAACCCCGAGAAAACTCACGCACATTGTGTTTGTCCACCACAAAGCTCACATGACATAAACAGGGATCGAACCAACAATCCCAAGTGCCAGAGGTTAGCGCTTTACCAGTGAGCCGTTGAAGCTTTAAACCTCAGTTTAAGGCAGTGATGATTTTTTAAGAAAGGCATAGAGATGAAATATGTGATGTGCCGCATGAAAAATTACACACATTCTTTCATTTTTGAACCTTTGGCCAATCTTCAGAAAATATAACTTAAGTTGGCTTCATACAAGATCACAAGGCAGAGCCTTACACGTTTGTTAGTAGTTTCATCGTAACAAATATTCATCATTTTAAAGATATCTGGCGCATAAAATGTCGTAACCACTGTGTACTATGTAAGGCAAACAGCGATGGTGTAATCTAACTTTCCAGAACAAATTCCAAGTTTTAAGAAATTTTTCATATGTAACATCTTCCATTGTTGACATTATGTCTCTAGTAACAACTGCGCTTAAGGATGAAAATCGGTATTGTAGCACTTCGTGTTTTTATCTTCGATTTTATAACACTTTTTGAAAAAACTTAGTTTACCGTTCTATTACATAATATTAATTAACATTTATTCTTTATAAAACAGCACGATATTCTAAACATGTTGCGCGTGTATCATCCATACATCACTTTCGTCATTTGCTAAGTTTTTGCAAAAGTATCAAAGGATGACCATCATAGGCGCGGTGACCATCATTGATCACTTTTCTTTGCAGTCTGGCTTTAATTCACCGCTGCTGCGTACTTCGATTCATAGAGAATAGCCGATGAAGATCAATATGTGCATAATTTGGCCGACCTGGTAGTCGTGTGGGTTGGGGCGCTAAGCCAGCGACTCGAAGGTCCCGGGTTCGAATTTCGGCTGGGACATGGATGTTTCTGGATTTTAGAGACTTAATAACTAATAGACTCGAGACGGACCGAAGCCATTAGTTACTTAAATGGTCCAAAAATACAAAATTTAATTTTAATTTAGTGTGCATAATTTGGGAATTTCAAACCAGTAGAATAAAGGGTGTATTTATGAGTCCCCGTTTCTTACGTTTTTTTATCACTTATACAAAAATAGGATTTCCCTGAATGACAACATTTTAAAAAGTGTAATTCAAATCCTGGCCAAGCCACTGGAGAATTTTCCTTCAGTGTCCGCATGCCTAGTACTCTGATGTATCAAATTGAGCCTCCTATCCAGCCTCCTATCAAATTGAGTACCACAGTGTCTTTTGTATTCCTGGGCACTTTGGGAGATAAGGGCAGTCGAGCGTGGGACTGACCACCCCACCTCACTTTGTGCCGTTGGTCGAGAATATGTGGAGCGCTACTTCCACACACCCCATAGCCCGTTCACGATGCGCATGCATTGCACCGGGTATACACTTATCTTTTTTAGCTTTTAAATAATAAATAGCTTTGTTATTGAATTTTAATAAGTAGCCAATTTCATCAAATTTGGTAAAAACAGAACTTACTATTTCTAGTAAGTGCATATGAATAGACCGAAAGAGCGATTGAAACGTTATAGAGGCTACTCCAGATGAAGTACCTATCAGAGCCTCTACCTTTTTTTTTTTTTTTAGTTTTAAGGAAATGTTTAAAACGTTTTAACGATTTAAACACTTTTTTGCAGTCTATAAAAATAGTTTTAAACATGTTTTTTAAACGTTTTTTTAAAACTCTGGTTTCACTACCAACACATTCAATATATGCCCATATTTCACGCATCAAACTTTTCACCCACTGTATCTTCAGAAAAAGACTCATCACAACTAAACATACTACGTCGCCTTCATCTAGTTTTCCAACCGCGAAAGAAAATTCTAAACCAGATTCTCCAGAATCAAACTGAGTCACTTACGTCATCAGCGGATTTCTTCACAGAAAGTACAAGTTTTAGCTTACACGACAGTTTAGGTTTCTTTTTAGAGATTTTTGTCAAGTTTTACCCTGTGTTTGCGATAGACCCCCTTCAAGAAGGGGGTTCATATTGCCAACAATCGTGGAGACTCATATTTGAACCGTAGCTATATTAAAAATCAAAAGCACATAATCTAAATAACTTACCGCCTAGTTTTTAAACGCGCAAACGAAAATATTATTTACACCTTTATCTAGACCATGTCTAGACAAAGCATTATTTGTAACGCGTACAGTTTAGGGTAGTCCTTATTTTAAATGTTAAAAACAAATGTTATAGTTTGCAATGGGACATCTGCTCAATTTGTTCCAATATTAAAGAAAGTAATATTCCCAAAATTTGGTAAAATTTAGACGAAATTCAGAGGTCGCTACCAAAGCTTGAAATATTAAGCTCTCTGTGTTTTATGTATGATATGCCGTATATAGCATCTACATTTACAGTTGGTATTTTTCGTTCTACAATGTCAGAAGATAAATAGAACAATACTCATACAGTGTACGTTACTTGTTATTGGCAAATCCTTATGTCTGGTGATCTCTTTCATTGATTGCTGAGAACCTGCAGAAAAAATGGGTTTAGTGTTCATTCTTGATGTGCAATTGATTGTATTTCTCCATCAGGGCAACTTCACGTTTTTCCTTAATGTTAATGAATTTGATGGATCTTATGTACTTTTTTTGTGGCAATGTATTTTTTCCGAAGCCCAGAGTTAGAGGTCCATTGTGTAAACTTCGAGACAAAACTCAGTATTGTCGAAAACGAGTACCGAGCGACCGTAGCTCAGTGGTAGAGTGGTAGCTTAGCATTCGGTAGGTCGTGGATTCAATCCCAGCTACCAACTATCTTGACTCAGGTTTTCCACAGTCACACCATCCAAATGCCCGGATGGTACCTTAAGCTTACACCTTGGCCGACAGATTTACACCTTTCCACTCCTCTATTTCGGTGTAAGCCTTGGATGCCTAAAAACATAAATAAAATGTTATTCAATTAGGAAAGGGAGTTAATTCAAAATAGTCTGAATATTTCTCCATACGTGCTATTCTGACCAGCTACCTATCACTCGCTAGTAGTATACTACGGGAATAATTACAATATCCTGGGGGGGTAGTAGCGGCTATGGCCTCCCCCCCTTAGGATTTTTATACAACATGTTTGAATTTGCGTCCTCTGCCATTTTTAGGAGTCTGTACAACATACGGTAGAAGGAGGGTGTAGTAATACATGAAATTGATATGTTTATAGACTGAATACCTTAAATGTTTAGTAATAGCGATTTATTAACTGTGTTTAATTGCATCAATACGATAAATAATTAATGTTCAATAGGGTACCACCTTTTTTGTCCATACAGTGTATACTATATGCATTAGTTAATAGTATCAAACATGAAATACTCAATAATCAATTTCCTATCAAGTTTTCACTCATTTGATGTACATATTGCCTTCAACATCTTATATTTTCATTGTTTTAATCATGCAATTACTTGTATTTAATTTTTATTTTATAATTCAGATAAATGTCAATTATTTTATGAACACCCTATAGCGACCACTCATTAGAAATTAATATTGTTGTGTTATCCTGTCGTAAGATGAATTCGATAACAAATCAAGAAGACATACGCTAGATATGTCGAAATCGTCTGTCAGGATGACAGACACTAAGACTCGAACCCGGCTTGTCTTTCTCAGTACTGCTTCCAAGACCACAACGCCTGTGTTGAACAATACTGAATTTAAACGAAGTGTTTGGAAAGAAGGCAAAACAGCTGGCCGATATAGAGAAAACTTTTTCTTTACTCTCTCCTTCTTCTGTTTTGAAATTTTGAGACGAGAGAAGACATCTGTTGCCTCTCTTCTCTTTTTAATAAATAGATGGAGGTAATTAATCATTAAATAGTAGCTGAAGTCGCTTTTGTCGGAGCCCACCCACCGAAACGGAAGCACCTGGACTCATAATTTGAGATTTTTGGCCATTAATTTGACAAAACTGTCATTTCCTTCCGCACAGAACTTCACCTTTACGGCCACGGTTCAACCCGTTGACCCCAGAGAAGCATGAGAATTTTGTGGCCATGAGAAAACAGGAAGTTTGGTTGTGCCGACTGAGAGAGGATGGAGAAGAGAAGTGTGTCTGTCCAGACGTTAATTGTTTTCACATAAGAGATCAAGGCATCTGTTGTGGCTCGTGTCACATATCGTTTCAATTTTCGCAGTGTCAGAGAAGACTCGAGGAGTGAAAACCTTCTCCCTCGAGATAAGAAACAAAATGCGTGATTTTTATACGAACTCTTCCTGAATATTTAAGTAGAAGAAACGGTGAGGTTTCATACGAAATATATTTCATAGTTAGGATAAATATTATAGATACTTACGCATCCTGTAATGGAATTGCTGGCTTG